>JAUESH010000043.1:2698961-2751763 GCA_032275165.1 Synergus magnus
TCTTAAAATTGCTTTTATTTATCTAACAATTAAAAATAAAACTACATCCTGGAAATGGAACCGCATTGATAAATTCACATCCACAAAATATTTCAAATTTAAGAAAAACAATTATCATTTGTTCGGTAAACAGTGAGTCGCTCGACCTTATATGACTCTTTTCACAGAATATTAAATGTTTATAAATACAAATAAAGTGATTTTAAATTTAAAATTTATATTTTATTTTTTTCTAAAAACTTATATTTTTTTTTAATTTATGAATACAAGTTATAAAGATTGTCTTAATTTTCAATTGACAAATAATTGTTTTATTTAACAAAGTTCATGCTTAAGTTTCTTTCAATAAAGATATAAAGATATTATATTTTTAATTCCTGACTCATAAGTCCTGTATTGAAATTGACTTATATTGATAAATTGCCTCTTTTAAAAATGGCCCACAGCTTTGAGTACTTTGTTGTTTAAACTTTTATAGCCATGTACATAAATTGTACGCAAGCATATATGAATGCTCCCCATCACTCAATTTATTGTATAAGTAGATACAGTTGTTATCCGTAGGGCTCTTTCGCATCGTCTGATTGGAAGAATAGTCTTGAAAGCCCAGCAGTCATCGTGAAAGCTCGTGGTGAAATATTTTCGATATCATATCACGATCAAATTACTATTTCTGAATCCCCTCATGCCATTAAAAATGTTCTCTTCCAGAATATCACTCGAATAATATCAAATTTTGCTAACCAGTCTATTAAATTAGATTTATAAGAGTGTTTTTAATTTTTTCTGCTTAATTAATTATACATTCTTATAATTAATTGCATTTTTATTTTTTATTTCAGATTATGTATCGAGTGTTGTTCCTACTGTTATTTTGTTACTTAATGTTGATAAATGGAAGGTCTTCGGGTGAGTAAAATAGTTTGAATGACATTTTTATTATTTCATTTATTAATTATCTTATTAGATATCTTCGTTAATTATTCCGTATTGCATAATTAACTCATTTTTTAATAATGCTTATTCAGACCTTTATTTTGTGATCATTCTTTTTTAGCAGGACATTGTTCGATTATGGGAGAATTTGAATGCAGAGACGGAAGTTGTATTTCGTATTTATTTAGATGTGACAAGGAAATTGATTGTGCTGACGGATCAGACGAAGAAAATTGTGATAATTACAAGGTTTTTATTATTAGCTATTATTTTCTGATTCCAGATTTATTTCAAGTAGTGAAAATCAAGTCCGATTTATAGACTTAAAATTGAATGGCAATTTTCCATAATTTTTCAAATCTTCTCTTTATTTATTATTTTTCAATCACATTTTTAATTTACACTCTGGTATAATTATAACATAGTTCTTTTTTCATTTCTAGGGAATAAAGTGCGGCAAAAGGTTTTTCGAGTGTGAAAATCAGAGGTGTGTCGCGAATGTTTTCCGATGTGATGGTGACAACGATTGTGGCGATAATTCAGATGAAAAAGGATGCGAAAATTTAAAGGTATGAAATTATTTCTAGAATTCAACACTGTATCTTATTTTTTATGCCAAACATTTTTTCTGTAAATTTATACTTATCCTTCAATTTTTTTCTGTTTTAGACTACTCAGGAATTGTTAAATTGTACTAGGGAGGAATTTCAGTGCAGAGACAAACTTTGCATACCTTTAGAGGATTTTTGCAATAAACAAATAGATTGCATTGATGGCACAGATGAATATGTTGGTTGCGAAAAGATGGTAAGATTTTCTTCTAATTATATTATTAATGAATCGTAAATTATTCTCACTAAAAGGAAAAATGAAAAATACATATTATTTCTTTAAATTAAAACAACAATTTTTTAATTCATAATATGAATTACTTTTTTATAAATTTTTAGTTGCCACAAATACCCTGCTCGGGTTTCAAGTGCAAAGATGGAATGTGTATCAGCAGTCACTGGCGTTGCGATGGAAGAAATGATTGTCCCGATAATAGCGATGAATTAGAATGTGGTAAGTTTCGTTTATAAATTATCATTTTATTTATTTCATTGTAAATCCAACGTTAAAGTTTAAAATTTAAGGTACGATTCATGTTTACTGATAAAATGATTATTAATGATAATTATTGTGTCATTTAAATGATGAAAAATAATTATTTTTCCAGAAAAACTTCCCATCGCAATCGAAGAATGCAGCAACAAATTGGATCGTTATTTATGCAACAACTCTAGATGCATTCCATTAAATCTAACTTGTAATGGTAGAAATGATTGTGGGGATGGTTCGGACGAAGGTGGTGATTGTAAAAATGGTAAGAATATTCAAAAACATACTTTTCATTATTTAGAGTTTACATAATATCATTAATGAAACCAACTCATTTTACATTTTATTTTTCAGTCACTATAAACTGCCATAACTCTTCCCACAATTGTCAACACTTTTGCAGAAATACTCCCCATGGTTCTGTTTGTGCCTGTCGTGCAGGTTTCTCATTAAAGAATAATATGTGTATAGGTAAGAATATTTAATTACAGCTAAACTATTTTTATCAATAAACTAACTTTCTTTAAATTTCCTTTTATTTAATTTTCCAGATATCAATGAATGTCAAAACTATGGAGTTTGTAGTCAAATCTGTATCAACACCATAGGATCTTATTACTGCAGTTGTGACCATGGTTATGAATTAAGGGATGATAAAATGGGGTGCAAAGTTATAGGTAATGATTAATTATAATAATAAACAGATAAGAAAAAATTAATAGCATATGGATTGATCAATTTTTTTTCTCCCAAGTAAATTTTTAAATAATAATCGTAGGTGATCTTAAAACTAAAATATCTATTCCTCTTTTCTTAGGTGGCGAAGCCCTCTTAATTTCTTCATCCCTTACTGACATCCGAGGATATTACCTCAACTCGGAAATTTATTTCGACGTAGCCCGTAATTTGCAACATGCCGTCGGTGTGTGTCAGGACACGAAACATATTTACTGGTCTGAGATTGAAGAACAAGAGACTGTAATAGTCAGAAGCTTAGATGATGGCACGAATCGAGAAATGATCGTGACAGCAGGTGACGTACCCTAAATTTGAGTGCGATTATACATTTCTTCTTTCCTTTATAGCCCTCAGCAAAAGCGATCTTATATACTATATTCAGTCATCACAGGTCGTCACCTTTTTAAATCCTTGAAAAAATTTTAATCCTGTGAAATTCCTATAAACTCCTCAAAATTACTTGAAATCCTCTGAAATTTCTTGAAAATTGTTAAACTCTTCTGAATTTTTTTGTAATTGACTCAAATTGTTTTAAAAAAATGTTAATCTTTTGAAAATCCTTAAAACCCTTGAAATTTTATATATTTTTTTTAATCTCCTAAATCTCTTCAAATCCTTTAAAATTTCTTCAAAATTTCTTCTTTTTGAATTCTTTTGAAATCGCCCAACATTTTTTCTTTAATGTCTCTTTAATTCTCTTTTGGACTCTTTTGAATTATTTTCCATTCTTCTGAATTTTATAAAATTCCTTTGAAATTCATATTTGAAATATTGTCTTCTTGAGAAGAATTTACTTAATTTTTTAATGGTTTTTTGAGAAATTTTAAAATAGGTACTGTGATGACTGTATATTTTACGTCTAATCTCAATTTATTAGTTCTAATTTTGATGAAGAAATTTGTTTTCTTCATTAGGTCTGGGAACCATAGAAGGCTTGTCATTAGATTGGGTAACTGGAAATATTTACTATACGGATAGTGAATACAAACGTATTGGGGTTTGCAGCAACGATGGATCCTACTGCACTATAATTATCAACGATGAGATGGGACATCCCAGAGGAATTACTCTTCATCCTAGTGAGGGGTAAACATCATATTTTTTATATTCCAATAAATTTAGGGTTTAAATCTGAATTCTATTTCTCGTAAATTGAGCTATCACAATTTTATGTAGCATTTTATGTTCGTCTCTTTTTTTGCAAAATTTACAAGAAAATATAATGTTATTTTACAGTTTGATGTACTGGAGCAGTGTGGGCAATACGAGTAGTACTGCTCATATATTTGTGGCGGAAATGGATGGAAAAGGAAGAAAGCCTTTTGTAACGGAAAATCTGGTTTGGCCAAATGATTTGACTATCGACAATCCTAACAAACGTTTATACTGGGTGGATGGTAAACTTAGGACAATCGAATCAATTCGCTTAGATGGAACTGACAGAAGGGTTAGTGTTTTATTTTTTGCACTAACTTGAAAATTTTTAGTATATATAATTATAATACTGAATGTTTTAACTCTCTTTCAGATCGTTTTGCAAGATATTATACAAAATCCTTATGCGATAGAAGTATTTGAGGACAAGTTGTACTTCAGCGATTGGGCTACTAATGGGATTCACTCTTGTAAAAAGTTTACAGGCAAAGATTACAAAACTTTGTTTAGAGAGAAAAGTACTATAAATGGACTTCACATTTATCACTCTGCTCTGAAAATTAAGGTGAACTTTATGCTAGCATTTTTGAAACTTTTTTGTGCTTTTTAATCTATTGTTGATTTTAGTATTATTTTTATTATTTTATTATTATATTACATGTATTATAATTACAATTTTTAAATTGCAGTATGAAAATCCTTGCCGCACCAAACGGTGTTCTCAACTTTGTCTTCTTGCTGCAAACAGAACTTGCTCATGTGCTTGTACATTAGATGATACATTAACTTATGACAAGCGCACTTGCGAAGGTATATTATTTGTTATTTTTTCTGGTTAAGGATTATTCTAAATTATGTCCTAATTTCAATTTTTTCCAGAGTCTTTAAACCCGGGGCACATAATCATTGGAGCCGGGAATCAATTCATTGAATACTATCATGAATTGATAGGGAAACCTAAAGTGACTGAAAGTGTTACTTTAAAGCATATCACGGCCCTTGCTTATCTTTCCTTTAATGGTAATTTTCAAAATTTCCCAATTTTATATTGCCCAGTTTTAAGTATAAAAAACAATATATTTTCCTAAATAAAAATATATAGGTAGTTGGGAATATTTTTTGGAAAGCAGTCAATAAGAAAAGAGTCCAGGAAGCTATATTAGTTATCCTAAATAAGTGTATTTGTAAATATAATTGAAATCTTTGTTTTATGTTTCAGACATTGTATTTGCAGCCGATCAACTAAAAGATTCTTTGTTTATGTTTAATCGTCACTCTGGAGAGGTGAAGAATTTTCTGTCCATTCAGAATCAATATATGGGAGGAATGGACATTGATTACATTGGAAGCAATTTGTATTGGTCTAATACAGAATTTAATTCCATCGAAGTCTACAGTTTAAGGACCCGAGCAAAATTCGAAATTCCGTTTCAGCATCAACCTCGTGAAATTGCGCTCGTGCCAGAAAAAAGGTATTTTTAATTCTTGTTTCTTTTTTATCTTTGATCTCTCTTTTTTCCTCATTTTTCTTTTTTCTATAGAAACATTTCAAATTATAAGTTTTTTTTTTTAAATGTTAGAATTATGTACGTGGTCTTTCAATCGAAGAATAAAGAATACTATATTGCGAAAATGGATGTGGCAGGATTGACAAAATCGGACGCTCATATAATACAGAGTTCATTAATTGGACCCAGGATATCTCTCGCTTACGATTTTGAAAAACAGCGATTGTATTGGGCCGATGAAGGCAAAGGGCGAATTGCAAGTATTTCTGAAAATGGTTTGTATACTTTATATAAATAATCGAAGGGTTCATTTTAATTTAGACTTATTGCATAGTTGCATGTGAATACAAACAATTGAAAGTGATTGTAAAAATTGCAAGTAAAAATAATTGTATCATTTTACACTTTAGGTCTTGATGAAAAATTAGTTTGCCATCCGTTCAGAGAACCCTTAAGTCTTTTAATTTCGGGAGAAATCGTATATTGGACACAGCGTGGATCAAAAAGTTTATATTGGGCAGATAAGAGTCATACCATTTCTTGGAGAGATGCTAAACAAAAAAATCTTCGTGAGTTTCCAAAAATAGCAAGTTTTATTTCAATGAATTAATATGTATTTATTGGTAAAAATAAAATAAAAAATTAATTTGCATAGGCATTGCTGACAATTTGGAAGTGATACAATTAGTGAGTTTGCACAGAAGGACCATTCAAAATCATCCTTGCAGTGCGTCTCGAGGTGCTCTTTGCTCACACATCTGTCTTGTGAATAGTACTAACGGCTATGTAAGTAAATAGTATTTTTTTACGTGATTTAAAATTATTATTCTGCATGAATTCTAGTGAGCTGTATTTAATCAGATTTGTTACATATTAGGTTTGCGAGTGTCCTTTTGGAATGTCTTTGAAAAATGATGGAAAAACTTGCGAACAGAGAGCATGCCAGTCATTTGAATGGAGATGCTCGAGGAATGGTCATTGCATTTCAAGAACTAAAAGGTAATATATCTATTCGCAGCAATTTTTTTGCAATATTGCTTTACAATATGTGTTTCAGTAATTAATAACTAATTAATTTTATCTTACAGATGCGACGGAAAACTAGATTGTCCAGGTGGAGAGGATGAAATAAGTTGCGATGCGAATATTCACTGTTTGTCCACGCAGTTTCAGTGTAAAAATAACGAGTGCATTGATATGAAAAACCACTGCAATTCCAGGCTTGATTGTCTCGATGGATCGGATGAAGAAAATTGTCCAATCAAGACGTGCGATGAAGGTAATGTAATATATAACTCTTGAAATTTAATTTCAACTTTATGCAAGCTAGTCTTTCTGGATATTCTCCATTTAAAATTAATTTCAGGTCAGTTCCAGTGTCACGACCGCAGTAAAT
This sequence comes from Synergus magnus, assembly GCA_032275165.1. Taxonomy (NCBI): domain Eukaryota; kingdom Metazoa; phylum Arthropoda; class Insecta; order Hymenoptera; family Cynipidae; genus Synergus; species Synergus magnus. Next base: position 2,705,796 of record JAUESH010000043.1, read on the forward strand.
GCATAAATAAATCTCTTGTGTGTAACAAACAAAATGACTGCATGGACTCTTCCGATGAGTCCGATTGCGATTCACACTTGTGTAGCGTTAATGAGTTCAGATGTATAAATTCCGGAAATTGCATTCCACTTGCTTGGGTGTGCGATAGAATGGTAATTATTTAAATCATTTAAAATTTTTAATGATTTATTTATCAATTTTCTTTGAATATATCACAAATTATTTTAAACATAAGTATTTCTCGATATCCTTATTTTCATTTTTTCTGCAGAAGGACTGCTCGGATGGTTCGGATGAGCCCCGAAACTGCTCATCCCTTGGTTGCTCTTCGTCCATGTTCCTTTGCAAAAATGAACTTTGTCTTGATACTTCGCTTGTCTGTAACGGTATTGACAACTGTGGTGATAATTCTGACGAGGAAAGATGCGTGAATCACAAAAAAGTCGACGCTGTTATTTGTAAAAGAGATCAGTACAAATGCATCGAAACTGAAACCTGCATTCCTAAAAAATTGAGGTAAAAATTCGTAAATTTATACAGACAGATCATAAAATTCTGCACTTTATAAGAAAACTATATAAAAGAAAATATTGGTAGGAAATAATAGTTGGGAAATTATGAATGTTCCTTAAATTATACTCTGATTAATTCAAATTCCAGATGCAACGGCTCTCCAGATTGTCCAAAAGGTGACGATGAGGAAAATTGTGTACAATGTGGAAGAACAGAATTCAAATGTGATAATGAGAAATGCATTGATTTTTCCTGGGTTTGCGATCATAGGAATGATTGTGGTGATAATTCCGACGAAAAAGATTGTGATATTCTTTCTCGTCATGCAGTAATTTCCGTGCCAAATTCCGGTCCTTGTCCAGAATTTCAATGTCGCGATGGTTCATGTCTTGACTACAACAAATGCTGTGACGGGATTTCCAATTGTAGAGATTCGAGCGACGAAGGCGGACAATGTGGTAATGAAAGTTAAAATTTTTTGAATGCTTTATTAGTTTCATACTGTGTAACAAATGAATGCAAAAAAAATTTCATCCCTTTAATTTTAATTACAGATACAACCTGCAATGAAACGAATCTTTGCGAGCATGTGTGTATTAAGACACCCAATGGTCCAGTTTGTCGATGCCATGACGGCTATCGCCTACGTGATGATAAAAAGGCTTGTGAAGATATTAACGAATGTGATTTGAAGGAAAAGGTTTGCACTCACAAGTGTATTAATACTCTAGGATCCTACAAGTGTGATTGTTTCCAAGGTTACCAACTTCGCAGCAATGGAAAATCTTGTAAAAGCGTGGGTTAGTAGAAACCCCATAAAAATATAATTACATACTTTATAAAGACTTTAAAAAGATATAATAAAACATTTAATATTGTAGAAGGACCTTCCATGTCAATAATTTCCGCCTCTGATGTTGACGTCAGGAAAGTTTCTGCAAACGGAAATTTGATCAAAGTCATCATGTCTAGTGGAACCGAAGATATTTCTGGGCTGGATGTCAATGCAGCTACAAACACAATATATTGGAACAACCGTTAGTACACAAACAATTTCGACATTCAAAAAAATATTTTTTGTACAAAAAATTATTTAAAACTTTGTACAATTTGAAATGATTCATTTCAAAATTGTACTATCTTTGAATTTTGAATTAGAGTTAGAGGGTAGGGCTTTCGCAAAAACCATGACTATAATTTATCGCTGATTTAATTATTTTCAGGTATTTCGGGAAGAATATCAAGATTTAATATGGACACTGAAGCTCAACAGGACTTTCACATGGATAACGGACATCCGGATATTTTGTCATTAGATTGGGCCACCGATAATGTCTACCTGTTCGACAATGCAAAGAATGCAACTATTAAGGTATTAAGCACCAAAATATGTACTATTATGATTATTAGCTGTTGTAGCTTGATAATCATTTTAATTTTTATATTTATTTTTCAGGTTTGCAACATAGATCAGAAGAGTTGTGCAGTGTTAATTTCAATCCTACCGAAAGAGATTGTCTCTGCCATTGCGGTTGATCCTGTTTCCGGGTAAGATTTCAATCACATATTTTTCCAATAATATGAAACTTATGTTGTTTTTTAATCGTTAATTCCAGATTCTTCTTCTGGAGTCAAGGTAGACGTGATTCTTCTGATTCCGAGATATATCGAGCTGAAATGACTGGCGCGAACGTAACTTCTATTGTAAGTAAGGACGTAAAGAGGGTTACTGGAATTGCCATTGATCATGTAAGATCTCGAATTTACTGGTCTGATATGGTGAAAAACCTCATCGAAGGTTGCAACTTCGATGGATCTGATCGACAAGTAGTTTTTCGAGAAGGTGTAAGTTGAACATTTTTTGAAATAATATTGGAAAGATAGATAAAATATTTATAGATTTTAGAAAAGAAAACAATTGAAACATATTATTCTTTTATAGATTCGTCACCCTTTTTATTTGTGCTTATACGAGGATTATCTCTACTGGTTGGACAATATTTATGGAAAACTACAATCGTGCTCGATATTCAATGACGAACCGTGTACTGAAATTGATTTAGCTCATCAACTTGGTCACAAATTCTTCACGATCCTACAAAAATCCAGACAACCCCCTGGTAAGTTAAAATTTTTGTTAACCATTGTTCAAATTTATCTAAAAAAAAATTCTGAATAAAATTTTTAATTTCTGGAGTCTTTTATTTTACAGTAGAGAACAGATGTAAGAACCATAAATGCGAGCACATGTGTGTCATAACAGCCGAAAGCTCTGCTTGTCTTTGTGAAGCTGGATACCCTATAAGGATAACTGGAACCTGTAGGAGTGGTGGCTCTATAATTCACCATGCATCAAAAATGCAGAGCATATCTTCTACCGCTTATACATTAATAATAATATTCGGGATAATTGTACTATTCGCTATGACTGGATTTGCTGGATACAAATACTATCCAAGGAGAAGATGTCCTTCCATCCCCTTCCGCTCTTTCTTGAATCGAATCAGTAATAATAGGTTCGTATTGACATTTTTATTAATGATTATTAACACACATATATTTTGCATAATGGAGCATGGCAGCACTTAAAATTTGAATACTGTTCTTTGAACATTAAACGTCACGGATTAGTCATTTAATAAGGATAATTAATCTTTTTTTCAGGGAACCACATTATGAAAGTCATTTTTGTAGGAACAGTGTCGTAAATTCGAGTCAAGGCAACGATGCAGTTCGAATAGAATTTCAAAATTGTTTGTACGATAATGGACACGAACAACGACAGCAACTTCAACAACATCAGCAACAAAAACCGGTAAAGTACACTTAATTTTACAAAATATCAAATGTGACTAATTTCTATTTAATGGGTGGTTGGAGTTAGTTGAAATTTTTACAAAAAAACTCAAAATTAAAAATTAAAAATTAATTAAGTAGATATTATGTATTTTCTATCTAGCGGTAATTTTGTTATTATTTAGAAGATGATTTTTTTTTAATTTACGCTTCAAAGGAAAGTGTAAAGACATAATTAATTTTCAATAAAAATGTACAAATTTTCATTTTTTTAGATTAATTCTCCACGAAAAAAAATCATCCCGGACGAATTGCCGGACAATGACTTCGAGGAATTAACGCCTGATCAAGACGTCATGCGCCTTATTAAAGAATAATATCTAGTCCTTAAATTGATATTGTTCGATCTGATGTGTTATAATTTCATTGAAAATGAAGCTATAGCAAATATGAAAGTAGTGTAAATATTTTCTATTTTGTGATTTTTTTATAAGATTTTTAAAAAATTGTTTATACGTAATAAGTTTTGTCTTAAGTATACATAAGAGTTATTTATTCAATTTAATATTTTGAATTTTTCTATACGAATATGTGCGTGCGCTGTTATTCTATTATTGTATTGTTATTGCGTATAATTTTTTGTGATACCGAGCAGTGTCGAATAAATGTTAATCTGCATGTGAAGAATTTGTTTCAATTAAACTTATTTTATTTTTTATTTTTTGGACTGACAATGAGATATTAGTTCAAACTTCTGAATGTTTAGCACATAGTTTGTCTTCAAATCTGTATAAAAACTTCAATCTCAAACTTAAAATTAATTCATTTAGATATTTGTTTCTGCCAAAATGATTTTAAAATATATTCAGTCTTTTTTCTATCTTTATTCTGAGAAGCTCAGCCAGCTTACTCAAGTTATTCATTTTTACTCTAATATCCTTGATTTGTTGAAAATTTTTCTTAATATGTAAATTAAACTTCTTTTTTTTTTAGACAATACATTTTTTTAATTTAAATTTTCAGACGAGTATCCAAAATAAGTGAATAGTTCAAAAGCAATTGAATAATATATATATAAAATTACACTTAAAATGGTTATAATAGATGGAAATTTTGAAAAATTTTAAAATCTCGTTCTGTTTCAAGCTGACTCTTTAATAGATAAAATGTACATACAATTATTACGTTATCAAATATACAATAACTGTGCCAGTTGCTTTTGTTGTAGTCTTAACTCAGGTGTTTGTATAAGCAAACCAAAGCAACTTTTACATCTTCGATATTGTAATAATGTGCATTTTTCTCATAATGTATACAATACTGTACTGGGACATATGATTTAATAATCAATGTCCCAAAAAATTAATTTACTTAATCGAGTAGCTTATTAATAACAATATATATATACTACTGTCTCGCACTATCTCTACAGAATATTTATATATATATATATACATGCACAAATATAATCAGTATTTGATTTAAGAATTACTACAATATTGACATATACATATTATTATTATACTATAACACTAACAAATTGCGCGATGATAAGACTATTCTCATCAGCCATTGATCAAAGCAATGATGCACGATTTCGACATTTGGAGTCTTTGAGTCAGAATTATTTTCCTTTCTACATTCACAAGAACAGGAAATAGTTTTTCAGTACTATTTACTATCTTCATTTATTGGAAATTTCGTTCTTATACGGAAATTCTTTAAATATACCTATAAAATATTATGTGCTTCACAAGAATTAAAAATACTCTGGGTTCTCAAAAATATTTACCCCTAACAATCAGAGATTAAAATCAGTATAACGAATACATTCGTCAAAATCAGAATTGCAGACATCAATCAAAAATTCTTCAAATTCGAAAAACGTATCAAAATGAATACTTCAAAAATCATCTCATTGAGCAAGAGACTTTTTAGTTTTCCATATTATGCTTAATTGAACATTCCGACTTTCAAAATATTCAATTTGATTAGAATTTCTACTGAATAGAGTTCAACGGTCAAGTGTAATTTTCATTCAAAAATAGCTATCGTGGTTTTAGGGCCTGCTAACAATAAATTGCACACGTGGTGAGACAGAGGCACACATATATCGAAGAATTTGATAGGAGAAAGAGATAAGTGGACCTTCAAATTCTCCTTTTCAGTATACAGATTATATAAAATGCGTTAAATCGTGACAAACGCTAATAAACTTCACTTCACTATAACAAATATATCAAACAATTCCTCGCTCATTAATTGCTTCAACTATCAATTCGTTATTTAATTGTCCAAATAGTACTACACAAAATAATCGTCTTCATGTTTCGATGTTAAAAGACAGTTTTTATTTCTTTTTTTTCCATTACTTGTTTTTAGCATTTCGGTTATTTTGGTTTAATTTTGTATTTTTCGTTATATTAATACAAAGTATTGTCTATTATTCGGTTAATCAGTGAATCACGATCAAGTACTGATGAGATTGTGATTTTATTACTTCGGTTCAACTTTCCCCCTTTCAAAAAACTTGGAAGCTAGTAACGAAAGTATTTATGTGAAATCAGAAATAAATAATCAAGAACTTCGAGATATTTGAAAGAGTTGGCTGTGGAAGTTTTACCGAAATAATTTTGTATACTAGGCATCCATGAGTAGCATTTTTTATCTACCTTTAACAACATAACTTTGTCTGATAACAATTTCTTATATTAACTCACAGTTAAAATATGAAAACAATTCACTTCGAACCTTCTTTAGAAAGAGGTATTAAAAGTAATTAGTTTAATAAATAGTTTAATACTAGAGCTTAAAATCATGGAAGGGATATTTTTTCGAATTTTTGAAAAAAAAATACTAGAGGAAAAAGCTATTATTTGCAGATTATTTCACATTGGAAGAAAATTGTGCTAAAGGAATCTAGTAATATCCCATTCCATTTTCTATTTAAAAAAATGTTAACAAACAACTTAACACGGAATTACACTTCGTTTTCCATTTCAAAGTGAATAAATACTTTACTTGATACGATTTCTATTACTTTCAATATGGCACTCTAAAACGAGCTTTTTAAATTTTTATTTTTTGAAGGTCACATAACTTCTGAAATCGATAGGATTTAAGTTAAAACCCTTTAACTGACTAGAATTTCTATTGTAACTTATCTTTGAATGATTAATTTTCAAATTGTACAATTTAATGTTAAACGTTTCCAAATTGCTCAATATTGAATTCATATAATTTCAAAACGGTTTTATTTGAATGCTTATAACATTTTTAGTAGACTGATTAAAAAATTCTTCCAAATTTCTAATATTTAATTTTTAAATTCTTAAACTTTTAATGCTTTTATTTAAAAAATTAAAATTGTTGAATTTTCTAGTTTTACAATTTATAGTTGCTGAATTTCAAATGTAAAATAATGCAATAAATTTGAAGTTATGTATCCCTCGATTTGTTATTCGCGAGAAGAAACATTCAAGAGAAGGTGATGAGTTAAAATAAACTGAGAGTTAACACAAAAATTAAGAAACAATTCTCCTGGCATAAATATCGTAAAATCGTAAAATTTAAACCTGTTATATCTATTTTATAACCTTTAGCTTATGCCTAAAACATCGAAAATCTCGGTATCTCGGGTAATATCTGAATTTCTTTGCTATTTCGGTTCGGTCTCTTTGCTTTATATGCAAATATATACAATCAATGTAAATAGACTACAATACAATATTTCATAACAATAGATGTTCTGAGTCGATCACGAATTTTAAAAATCGAATAAATTTAATAAATTCGAGATAAGACGTCGTACGAGGAAATCTCCAAAGGTGTCCAGAATATTTATTGAGTTCATCTTCAAAGATTCGAATTGACGTTATTATAAGAATCAGATTACTATTAGGACGTTGAGTTACCTTGATTAAAACGAATTATTACTTTATAATACAGATATGAAATAGGCTTCAGAGGAGATATATTATTTTAATAGATGCGATAATAAAAGTTTCATATGATCAAGACAATTCTGACTTAGGCGGTACCACTGCAATTCTTCCTCACGAATACTAGATTTGCAAAACCTTCTTCTTTTCCTATTAGGACAATTTGGTGCTTGGAGAAATTTCAAGATCGCTATTGAATAAGCAACGTCTATAAATAATAAAATGTGCAATATGAGGAGAGTTTGCCAATCAAGTCTTGTTTCTTTTGGTTACGTAATAGTTTAAAGACGTTGGCAGTGTTTTTGAAAAATAGATGAAAAATATTGTTAATAATAATTCTCGGATTTTCATTGTCATCGTCAAAGGCGTGGATCTGTGTGGGAATTTATAATCGCTCTTGCTCTTACGACGTCAGCAAATCTCAAAAGTGGATTCACTGTTGAGTGTGTCGAACTTCTATCTCTTGACGATTATTACCGCACGCATCAAAGGCCATTTCCATTATGATATCGTAGCAGTTGCTCTGGCTTACTTACATATTTTGTAGGGTTTATTATTATTCCTTATTCCTTATTCCTAGTAATAGTTTTGAACTACACAGTCCCGTTCTGGCAGTTGGCGCACTTTCATCGAACCATCCGCTCCACAGGAAAATAAACGACCCGCTGAATCTACATGCAACTGAGTAACGCCCTAGAAGAAAAATATTTCAAATTATAAAACAAAATTAAACCACATTATGTATGACTGCTTAGATATATATTTTTGAATTTTTGATACTCACTTGTCCTATATTCTTGAAAAAGCTAGATCTAGGATGTTCTCCAGGAAATGAGTAGAGAAGAGAATGGACGGTTAGCCCCCATACCTAATTTGATAAGAAAAAAATATTTAAATAAAGTATTAAATTAAATTAATAGGATTTCCCAATTAATAAGAAATTTAAAAGTACTTTAATGTCACCATCCCCGGCACCGCTAACAAAAAACTCTTCGTGCGGGTCTAGTGCCAAACACTTGATTGCTGATTCGTGAGCTTGAAATCTGTGACGTTGTTGTCTTTGCCTAACATCGAAAATATTAATATCGCCTTTCTTTCCACCGCTAATTAACAATTGGTGCTGAGGAGCCAAAATCACTGAACTTGCTCCCTGATCGTGGCACGTGAATCCTGGGAAAAGTAAAATAAGAAGCTTTATATATTAAAATCGAGATTAAAATTAAACTTCAAAAATCCAAAAATATTTTAGAGATAATTTTTGGAAAATATAAGATTTTGACCCATACCTTGAACTAGGGATTTATTTTGTGGGAGCAAAGTATCCCAAAGAGCAACGTTTCGACCTTCTGATCCATGACCTGCTGTCGCTACGAGACTGCAAGCTCCCAGAAAGACAAAATCGGCTGTAACTTTACTATGGCACTGATAGTTCTGAAAATAATAATATTAAGTTAAACGATTATTTACAATAAGTAGACTTGGTAATAAATAAAATAAAAATATTAACTTACGAAGAATGGCCTTGCCGATCCGTCTCTGCAAGCTACTTGGAATAAACTAAGGTGCCCATCGGAGTCAGCGACTCCAAATTTATTTCCATGCTGCGAGAACCGCACTCGAGTGACTTTTGCGAAGGTGCCTGATGGTCTCGGTGTCGCGACTGCTGTCTGGTGTCCCCATTCCCATAACGACACTGATCCATCTTGGGATCCTGTTAAGTCTAAAAAAAAATTAACGAATTATTAAAACTACACAAATAAATTTAGATGCAGCTTTAAATATGCAAGGTTTCGTAATAAAAAATACACTTACACAGCGGTAACAGCGGATGTGAAGAAACTCGTCTAATACCATCGATTTTGTGTTTCAGGATCTGTTACAGTCAAAATGGAAAGACTGAGTAAAACGAATTTTCTACAATTCTAGAGCTAACATTTATATCGTAACAGGGGAGAAATACAAAAAATATACATAGAACTAAAGCCTGTAATACTGCTTGGATAATATTTAATAATATCGCTTCAACGAAAAATTAATCCTTTAATATAATAATAAAGTATGTATTTACAATCATTGACGTGCTTCAGTTCTATAAAACGCTTCAGAAAAATTTATAAGCTGAGATCTCAGATCAACCATTACATTTAGTGAGCACTATAAATATTCACTAATTTCACTTATCACCGACAATTTCTTTAGTATTTTGCTCTAATATTTTTTTAAGAATTGTAGTGTCACTGAAATTTAATGGTAGAGTCAAAATCTGGTTATAATCTAATATATAAATTTGGGAGAAGGTATAAACGCCTGCTTTTTATATAAAAAAAACTAACATCATGCAGAAACTAACAAGAATAGCTATTAGAATTAGATGAACGATTAAAAATGGATTATTTCAATTATGAAAAATGAAATTAGGAAATGACTAAGGGTAAAATTGCAGGCTTTTAGGCATGAAAACTGCTTTCGAATCACCTTTTTTTCATTTACAGCTAATTAAAGAAGAATGGGAATTAATAACCACAAATGCTGGTAATGATTAGAAACAAAAGATTTTAAACTTATCTATCCTTTTTCATTCAATGTCATGCCTAAATATATGTGATTAAATACTGTAGAACATGCTGGCTTATGATATCCTTTTCGAGATTGTTTTCACTCGATTGGAAAATATTTTCGATTTTTTAAATATTTCTCCCAGTCTTCTACTCTATATATTACTGTATATTATTTTTATTCGTATTTATCAATTACCAGTGAAGGATTTCAAGTTAAATAATTGAAATTAAACATTATAACAACGTGTGATAAAAAAAATAATAATTTTGAATTTCAATTATTCAGAATTAAATTATTTAAAATTTTAGATAATATTGAATCAATATTCCGGATATTATAAGCCTTTAAGAGTGTAAAAGACAAACAATAGGAAAAAGGGACTTTGCACTAGGAATGGCTAGGGTCTGTTAGATGTTAGTCTCACCGGCTTCAACAAGTGTTTACTCCTATCAGCGACAAACTGACAGAAACGTAGGTCGTGGGAGCCAGGAAAAGCGGGCATCCCCTTCATCTGAGCGAGCGAGTGAGCCACCAGATCAGTGACGCAGACCAAGTTAGATGTTAGGCAAGCATTGAACAAGCAACATTGTCTCCGTCACCACTTGTGCTACCCTAACCCAATGCATCGTTCACATGGTTCTCAAAAGATGACCCATTTCATGATAATTTACTTTTTAATTCAATTAATATATATTTACATCTCAATAATGAGCCAGCTTTTAAACCATATCCCCAGGGCTGAGGCACAATGCACATTTTGGTTCTCATTCTCATGCAACATGATTACAAATTTTCGGATTCGCAAATTTCCCGCATTTCAATAAGCACAATTATTTTTAATAGGCTATTATGATTAGTCGATTCAGAGAATAGATAGATTGAAGAGAAAATCTGTGTGTTAGTGTTTTCATTATTAGTGTATCGTGCTAAATCGAAATTACTTTGTGAGAAGAGTACAAACAAAAATTCAAGTCGTTTTTTTTTTCTCACTAACCGCTGGTGGTCCCAGGATGAAACTTATAGAAAAAGAAAAAATAAATGTGCTTAACAAATAATGAAAGTTTCATAGTGGGACCATCAGTGGTTAATGAGAACATTTTTGTTTTACATACCTTTTTCCGAGTCTATATATAGTATATTTTATACATATAGCATATTTTTACATTATATGTAGATGTAAAACGACTCTAATTTTTGTCCATAAATAACAAAAGGATATTTATTTTTCGATATCTTTTCTATGCAGGCACCACAGAGATTTACATTGAGGATTCACTTGCATAGAAAAATTTGATTATAATATTACCACAAATAAATATAAATTTTCCCGAAAGAATCTATAAGTGAGAGAAACTAAATTGACGTGTATAGTAAAAGTAAGCAGAAGCTATAAATAGAGAGGAAACTGATATGTGCGACCAGGTGTAATACTTTACATGTGTCTCAAACGGGTCATACTTAATATTCCTCACGAGTTTGTGAAATATCAGGGCAAAAAAATATGAGTTACACTTTTCAGTTAACTATATGATGATAGCCAAAAATTTGAATATGTTTAGTCAAAATGATCAATTTTTAATTTAGGTGTAATAAGTATGATGCTAAAGAATACATTTTAAACTTATATTTCAAACTGCTATGTTTTTAACTTACTTTATGTATTTTAAATTCTATAATCGGTAATGAAGCCAAATTTTTGGCTAGTAAATATTATTACTCTTGTGAGAATACAGAGACGTCATTACACAATAGATAAATATGAATTGTAAACCTATCGTAAGTGAAGGGCTTTAGTTACACTGAAAATGTAATAACTTCAATTTCTACGTTTTCAAAATAATTTATTGAAATTCTTACCACACTCGCGCCTCGCCCACTTTGACTAGCTATGCCTGACTGTGGTTGAGGGTTGTTTTGTTGTGGACTTGTTGCAAGTAGAGGCCTATCAGCTGCTGTCTATTACGAAAAATGAAATAATTATATACAAATTCGGAAAAGAAAAAATAAACTTAAATCTAAATGTAGAATTATATACAATAAAAGTATTTTACCTGTATGACTAGAAAACTAGTAGGCTGAACTGGTTCTGGGTCAGGTTGCTTATTTAGGTTGATCAAGTCGAATTCGCATTCGTCCTCCAACCACGAGGGAAGCTCCAGAAGCAATGAGATATCCATTTCCTGTACCTCGCGCGGAGTTGCTAAGGCCATCAGTCCTGCGTTTACCTATTTAAAAAAATGTATATAATTCATTTTTTAAGCGAAAATCAATACCTAGATTTATGGGACCTAGCGAGCTTTAATTAAGAGGGTGAAACTTCATTAGGATGCTAAAATATCACAAACCTGATTTAGACAAAAGGCACTAATGCTGTCTTGCTCCTTGTGAATAATTCTAACAGGCTCGGGAAGACTAGTCGTACCACTGTCGCTACCTTTATCTTCCCCAGTTGCCGATCCTCGTGTAAAGTTATCCATTCCACCTTGATTAGAGTCTAATATAGAAGAAAGGGACCTCCTTTTACCAAATACTGCTCTGATAAATATGTCCTGCACAGCCTCTTGTCTCACTAAATAACACCATAACCGATTTGCAGGCGCTGCTGCAGATAATCGAGTGCTGAAAAAGTAAATAAAACACTAAAAACTGCTCTTTTTTATAGCAATCTCTCATTCCTATTTAAGATAAATAGATAGTTACTTGAAAGGTGTGTTCTCTTTTTCCAAAAGAGATCGATACTTGTGTATCGCAGGTTTTCCAGGTGTTGGTGTTGGATCTGGAGCACAACCAGGTATGAAATTTGCTGGTGGTGGACCTTTCGAGTCAAGATCTTCTCTTAAAGACTCTTGCCAGCGAGCTACGATTCCCAAAGTCCCGTGAATTAATGGACTACACACTGGTAATTCTGAAAATTGGAAGGTAATTTTTAAATAGAAACACTCTATTTTTTAAACCGATTAGAGTAGATTCTAAATACCTTGCATTTCTATTCCTGCGACAGTTAAAAAGTCCTGCATCTGTTGTTGCAGAATCCTAACAATGGCTAATCTCATAATACTCCAGCTGTATGAATTGGGATTTGAATGCTCGGTATTATCCTTTGGTTTACTCTTTGGTTTTGCGTTTGTGTCGAATACATCTTCCTCCTCTTCCTCAGAATCAAGATCCGAAACTACAGAATCAGAAGAGTCGTAGTCGATTTCATCCGCGTATTCCTTCTCTATTCTCGGCTGTAAATCACAATGATAAATAATACAATGATAAATAATACAAAAAAGCAACTTTCACCTATAACCATTTTTATGAACCAACCTTTATAAGAAAATAAGAAATCATGCTCATCTGAGGTGAAACAAATTGCTCCCTGTACGTTGGCTTATCCTCTTTCATGTTTGGCTGTTGACCGGTAAATTGACCCAAAAGCTTCATATTTAGCTTCACCCGTTGTTTAGTCAATGAAGTCATAGTGCTCCAGACTCCACTAGCTGTTTGAATCTCACTAATACTCTCTGCCCGCTCAACGACTGGTGTTCCAGAACTTTGTCCTCCAGTGCTTGCAACTCGCAGTAATTTCTTCACTCCTCCTCCGAAAAGAGTCGCCCATGTGTTGTTATCGAAATGTTGACCTACAAGTCTGTATAGAATGTGACTATCACAGCTTGATAAAGCGTAGACGAAAAGACTCATATACGTCGCTACGAATGCCTCGGCGAGAAGGATGTTTAGTTTTGGGGTATCCTCGTCTTTTTCACGAGCCAACAGTGCACGTAGACTTGTCACGCCTGGCCATTTTGTAGGAGACGTTGTAATAACGACTCCATCGTCTGTTGAATATCTTCGATGGTATCTACTCGAGGCTACTAGGTGACCTCCAGAGAAGGATTCCACCTCCGAGGAAGCAGGGAAGCTGTTTTAATTGAAAGATAGATTGTTTAAATAGAGTTTGTTGAGGTCTATGAGCAACAAGATTGGCAGAAATAAAATTCTTGGAGAGTTAAACGCGGTCAAAGATGGACAGACATCGAGTGAAATAAAATTAAAAGAATATAAGAATAACTCACCTATCGAACTGTTGATGTTTCATAACAAATGTATCGGAATCGCAGAGGGATTGATAGATGCAGGCACTGAGAGCCACGGCAAGGTCTCTCATGATGAAGACCTCACAGTAATGGGTATTTCTGTGAGGCATTGGAGTGTTAATTAATTCGACCAAGGTTTGTAACATGTCATGAGTCAAAGACTGAAAAAAACAAACAGATTAGTATCCATCGCGTTACAGCTGAAAACCAATTATGTAAATCCACTAAATCTGCAGTAAAGAAACACACCTGCAAATGTCTTACTGGGTCTGCAATCACAGTCTTATTACAAGCCACACTCGCACTTAGCAAAGGAAGAGTTGTCGGGAATGGAAGCGGACTCAATAACTGCTGTTGTGTCTTCTCCTGTTGCAGTTCCTGAAGAAGCAGAAGCAACTCCATCCTTACCGATGCCAATCCACCGCCAGAAGCTCCATGCAAGGAGCAATAAGATAAAAGAGTCCTGAGTAAAGTTTCGTTAGCCTTAAGCCACTTTTTCCTTCTCGCTGCCCTTTGTACTTTCGCTTCAAAGTCGAGTTTCTCAGCCAACAAAATTTCATGCAAGGTCGGTTGTTCTCCTGGTCTATAAGGCGGTACATCATCGACCATTACTCCTTCGTATTCCGAAGCATTATTCGGATCTCCATCTGTATTGCTGTAATTACAAAGTTGTTTCAACGCATCGACTTCCCTTTCAAGCCAGACGTAAAGCTGATACCGCAGCTGTCCTCCATCGACTTCAAAGCCTGTAGCTAAGGTCGACAATTCTTCCATTAGAATTTTGAGACAGGCAACGAATTTTAGCTGTTGAGCCATTATATCCAGCTGTCCGTTTGCTTTAACCTCCTCTTCGTTTTCCTTATTGTCCTTATTGACCTCTGGTTTCTTCTCTTTCTTGTCCAAGCTCATGCTCATGGGAGGACTGTCGCCATCTTCATTTTCTTCTGGATCATCATCCCAATTTAAGACTAATTCATCGCTTTCTCGAGTAACTGGCTGTGACCAATCTAACGTTTCAGATGCTCGAGCCGTTGGTGCTGGCTTTGGTGTGTCCCAGGTTATAATTCCCGTATCTATCTGAGAATCTTGAGCCCTAGATTTAATTGGACTGTTCAGAAGACTTGGAGAATCTTCACAGTTCGCGTCCATAACTTTGCTGGGTAATTTAGACAAGACCTCCAAGGCGAGAGCCGGACACCCAGCCTTGAAGTGAGCGTGAGCTGTTGTGAAGTATAGCTGTCTTTCCAAAGGAGTAATGCTATCTTCAAGCATAAGCTGTTTATCAGGTTGTCCCTTTGTCTCTGTGCCATAACTAAATCCTGAGATGACGACAGAGTGACCCTTCTTCCTATCTTGAGCCGTAGAAGCAATGTACTGTCTAATGAGCAGAGGATGCGTTCTGAGGTAGACATAAAAGTTGAAGACATTGGGATTAGCTGTTGTGCCCTCGGGTTTTTCTGACTCATCATTATATTGAGGATGCATCGTGCCCACGTTGGTCAACAACAAAGTGTTCAGCGAACCTGAATGGTCCTTGAGAATCCACAAGGCCATGCTTCGCAGAAATGGATCTGGATGTGCCCTGATCATATCTTGATTGCTTCCATCTTTATCACACCCCAGAATTTCTTCGTACAAGAGTCTCTTCAGGTTTGGAGAAGTCGTGTCGTCTTCGTAGAGCCTCGCAATCACCATCGCCAACTGGATGTCGCTCAATTTATTCAAGCAGACGTCAATAGCGTCCTTCAAGGCTCCCGCTAGCAAAAAGAATGCAGCCGCATGTTCGAACCTCTGTTTTCCCAAAAGGGCAAATGCATTTTTCAGAGCAGCCTTTCGCCATCGATCTTCAGCGAAGTTGTTCGAGAAAAAGTTCGTCATCCTCTCGTCTCTTTGATTCCGGAAAAGACCCCAGATGAGGTTCTTCTTCTTCATTGCAAGGTAGTAAATAGCAGCATCGAGTGGATCTTGCTTTTGTTGGAAGGCAGCTTTAGCAACCTTTTCTATGCATCTTTTTAAAACCGCGTTGCTTCTGATCCACCATCCAACTCCCAGTTCTTTCAAAATAGACCACTTGGGTTGACCTTTCGCATAGGAGGGAATTAATCCCAATAATTCCTCTTCAGATTCAGAGTGGAAGGCCCACACGAGATTATTTGTGGAGACTCCTTGTTTCTGGAACTGTGCTCTTTGTGCCAAAGGCAAACAGCGAATCAAATAATTGTAGTGTTTCATCGCGAGTAAGAAACGCAGACCACAATCATCTAAAGAATCTGTAGACACAGCTTCTCCGTCAGGAATTCCTGTCAAGTTCTCCTTCGCAATGGCATTCTTAGCTGCGTCAATCGCAAAGCGTTCAGCAAAGTCGACATTGCAGGTCGAGACGGTATCAGCTAGAGCAAGCAGATGCATTTGATCGAGGCTCGAGAGCCCAGGCAGATGTGTATGTGTTAAAAGACGTGATAATAATCTACCCTGTCGTGGGCCAAAATGTGAAATGCCTTGCCTTTCAGGAACCGAAGATCTTCTGTCTTTCTGCCGAGACGAGTCGTAGTCATCATCCAACATGTCATCCAAGGAATCTCCTTCATCTACGTTTCCATCAAACAATTCGTTGTAATCCTGCTTGTCTTCTTTCTGTTGGATCATCGTATTCGTTTCTTTGTCAGCTATCAACAGTGTCCACAATGGCAGTGGAGAAATTGAAGTAATCTCTGCATAGTCTAAGGTCAGCTCCTCAGGAATTTGAGTTGTGGAACCTCTAGGTTCTAGAGGAGAAGTCGTGCCAACGTAGCTGACAGACATTGTCCTTGATCTTGACCACCCGCCTCGTTGTTTCACCAAGTTCTCATCATCTGCTCTTACGGAACACGAACTAGCTATACAACGTACTAAATGCGCGAGAATCGCTTTCACCCATCTGATTTTTCCAGAATTCAGCAACTCCATCAGCTGTTTAGGATGATACTGCGGAAGGACTGGACATGCTATTCTCGAAGCCTCAAAGAGCCCATAATCCGGCATGTAATCGTAGCTTACACTATCAGTTTGCATTCCTCGTTTCTTTTTCGCATCCAGCATCGTCAAATTGATGCTGCTGACTCTGGACAAATGAGGCATGGAAGAGACGTTAGCTAATCTTCTTTGCGAAGTTTCATTAGCTAAAGTTCGCAGATCTTCATCTCTTAAATTTCGACTTGCCTGAAACTCGTCGGATTCCTGGTGCTGAAGTCCGGAATGAAAACAGTCATTCTTTGGATTTGGCTTCCATTGAGAATAAACATGCATTTCGGAATCCATTCCAACAACCATAATACCATCCCTCACCCAGGATATCTGCATAGGCAAAGGTGGTAAACCATCTGCAGTTGTCAACTCAATTTTCCTCAATTTCATCCAGCGGATTTCGTCCACGAACTGCGGTTGGGCCAATGAAGAAGTTTTCCTTAAAATTGGTCTGTTAGTGCCTTGAGATTCTTTCATGGCCTTCATATTTGCTTGTGCCAGATCCGAGCAAACTGGAGTGAAAAGCATGATTTTTGAACCAACCCCGACAGTTAAAATATGCGAGCCATCTTCCTTCGAGACCCAATCAAGTTGAACTAAATGCTTCTGCGTAAGGGGACAAGTGTTTCCATTTTCAATGATCGATTTCCTCAAAGACTGAAGAGTGCTGAAGGAAGGGACTGCAAGCAATCCTGCATTTGCCTTTGTACTATCTCCATTCTCTCCATTCCTGGGTGTCCTCACATCTTCATGACTAAGTGTTTGCAACACCTGAGTGAGTCTTTGTTTCTTTTGCAAAAATCTGCTATCATAGAGGTAACTCAAATCCAAATGCTGATCCACCTGAATCCTCGGCAGATGAATATTCTTCAAGTGAATAGTGTCTTCCAGAATCCACTCACTGCCTCCAGTGCTTTCGCACTCATATATCGCCACGCAGAGATTCACATACCTAGAATCAGGGTCACTTTTCGTTGGACGGGTAAACGACTTTCCATACTTATAGGCACAGGCTATCCTTCCACTATAAGCTGCGCTGATATTTAAAGGCTGCCCTGTGATGTCAATTGTAGATTCTTTATCCTTTCGAATCATCTCCCACTCGCACCATTCATAACTCAATTGGCCATCATCTTCATTTTTAGTCACTTTGCACTTCCAAAATCTCACTGTACTATCACTGCAAGCAGTGACGACAATATAAGGGGCAAAACAAGCTGGATAGATAGAAGAACTGCTTAAATGTCCAGCCGCTGGTGCCGCGTGAACGACTTCGACTCCCTCTGGCAATGGCAACTCTTGGGTGCAAACTTTTGTTGTTGTTATCAAAACATGACTATTGTGATGGCGCCGATGAGCAAAGGCTGCATCATAATCAGCCTGGCTCTCGCGCCTGCTTCTGTTTCCACTTTGACTAGGTCTACGAGATCTTCTCCCATCCGCGTGACTATATCTTCCCGGTGTTCCTTCGTCATCCTCATCCTGGACTAATTGAGAGTCAGGCACGTACATCATCGATCCTGATAATCCATTAGACTCGGGTTGAGATGCAATAACCAGTCTCCACATGTGCACCGTCGTTCCCTTCTGTGTCCTTTCCAAAACGACGATGTAAAATGGTTCCTCGAATATCGCAGATTGTTGAAGATCCACCATCGCGTCTAAGGTCGACTCCGTAAGACCCAAATCTTTAGCAGAAGTGTCGACGCCAGGAAGTTTCTCATCACTGCGTTCTCCTGTGATTAGTTGCTCCTGAAAGACGTGGAGGAACTGGGTGTTCTGCCAATCATGAGTCGCATCAGCGATGGCATCGAGTTGAATCACACAACCGGGTCTTGCAGTCGATTGTTGCGAGACTATCTTTATTCTGTCGTGAATCGAGTGACGGACTCCATCATCCGAGGACATGTCGGTTGACAGACTAGCCATTGAGTCCATCATTCTACTCCTTCTTTCACTAATCGAAACCTCTGCTAACAGTGTTCTTGCATCAATGACTGCTTGGTAGACTCGGAGAGACTCTCCATCACTTGCAACGAAACAAGCGCTTGGAGAATTGGATAAGTTCCCTAATGTTGTGCTAGGTAGAAGTGTTGGAATCCAAGCGACGTTGCTGAATGCAGAAATCTCTGGAGAATTGATGCGAGCTAGTTCAGAGACTCCTCCACTTTTAGATAAAGGACCCACGGCATCAACACGCCAGAGAATTAATTCACTACAGAATCCAGTTGCAGACATTATATCTTTATTACTCAGGTCCTGCTTGTTGATCATCGTGTCTATCGATTCCGAATCGTCTTTCTGGCTCTCAGTAGACGGGAAATCTGGAAGAGCAACGTTGTGATGTGATGTTGTTACGAGCAATGGCAAAACAGGATGACACGTGATGTCATTAACTCTGAATCGATGTCCAGAAGCTCTGCACGCGTGACCAATGCTGAGTACCTGAGAGAACTTACTCTTATCTGCAAAGGTCAACTGCCAGAGATTTAAAGTTCCATTTTCGTGCTTGGAAACCATCGAGACTATCGGACTAGGTTGAGTTAACATATCGTTAACACTTTCTTGAGTAGGTTTCCCGTTCTCCGTCGTTCCACTTTCCTGAGCAGCATTCTGATTATCAGCTAAGTTCTGTACATTTTTTATCAATTCTTGACCAGCTTTTGAAGTTAGAGTCGACTGCTCCTCATCCTGTTCTATGAGACTAGGCAAGGGTGTCGAAACTTCGGCTATCTCTGAGGGTTTTGTTGACGATTTAGCAACTTCGCGGATGCTTAGCAGCGGACCGCCGGTATTATGCGAGTACATGGAGACGTTGTGGCTCATTGTGGAGGCATCGCCTAGAGGAAAAGCGTTCGGAATTCGAGTAGAGAAAGAAATTTGTGCTTGGCGAAAGGATCCTGGGTGGTATTCGTCCAACCACTCGATGTGCCAAATGAGGAAGGATCCATCGATTGGGTGGATTGAGAATAAAAGGTCTGGGTTGTGGTGCCAGTCGCGAAGTAAAGTTTCAATTTTTGTGTCCAGGGAGTCTGGCGCGTGATTCATTGAGGATGTTGCGTCTGTTGCTATCGAATTAATAGATGTAGTATTGCTGCAAGAAAGTAAAAATTTTGAGTTCTCGTCTTGCAAGGATTATTGCAGATTAGCATAAGATGCTGCGTCTAATAGATGTCTCGTATTGTGAAACTTTTCAAATAACCTATATACTTAATATTTATAATATATTTCTGACAAGATCTAAAATTATTAGCAGAGTCGTCATGCTATTTTAATGAGTTTACAACAAAGGGAGTTTACAACAAACAATCTCATTTATGTTATAGAGAGTGAGGGACATTAGAACCAAAACATAACATTTAAGAGTTGTTTACCTAAGGCTTTGGTGAGAGTGGGCACTGTGAGGAAGGCTAGGATGAGACGATGTAGTATGTGCTGTATGATGTTCATCACTACTGTGTTCCTCTTGACTCATCGCCCGGCCACCAACGTTTGCTTTTTGACTGGATTGGTGTCTCGTGCCCTTCTCTGTAGGTCGCATCATACCATAACAGGATAAGATGCTGCCTAATAAACCATATTTCTACCCAACAACCATGCATCATGCATTACGTCACCTAAACTTATCACTAACCAAAGCTTTTGATTTAAATCCTTTAAAATTCTCATCGTCTCAAAAACACCTCATTCTGTTTCTTGATTAAAATTTCTGTTTATAATTATAGGGTGCATACCCAAGATTTGGATTAATTGTTATTTAGTTTTTTTTATAAAATATTAGTCATCATATTACTCATGAGCCTCATCTGAGGAAATAATTGATTAAAATCCAGTATTTTAAGACATGAAAGTTAATCAAAAGGTGCGGGCTTAATATCAGTGCATTTTAAAATTAGTCAGATTCAAAGCAACTTTTAAAAGCAATTGGAAATTGGAAACTTACTTGGTGTTTGCTCATCTTCCGAATCGTGCTCTGCATGATCCCCTTCGTGGTTCTGCATACCTTCTTCCTTTTCTACCACTTTACGCGTGAGATCCTGAAGGCGATATTATTAACAAGGATATTAGGTTTAATTCACAAATTTACGAAAAGCTAAATAAAGAACGAACCTGCAAGATACTTTCAGCCTGCATCGTAAAATGCATTTCCTTATTATTCAACCAGTGCAAGATGAAATTCGGCTCCCTATCCGGATCACCAGTAATTAAACTTGGAACAAGTGGAATATCTGTAACATCCGTTAATACTTCGTTTCAACTCTTGAGTTTAAGTTTTCAAGGCCGTATTAATCTGTATTAATATTTGAATATTATAAAATTAAAAGCATGCAATTTATTGCACCTGTCTCTGCATTGATGCTAGCTGCTAGATGAAAATGCATGCCAGGATAGTGACCAGAACTTTGATAATTGTTGTGAAAGTCGTGAACTGAATACGTTGATGGCAATGTCGGAAGAGTAGGTGCAGTGTGACCTGCCTGGTGCTGCTGTTGCTTTGCGTGACGTCGAATGTGGAAACACGTCCTAAAGATAATGACAAATTTTTCAAAAAATTAGCAAAACAAGATACGAAATTAGTTTTACAACAAATATTCAAAAACGTACTTCATGTGTTTGAGCCGTTGCATAAACCTGTGTTTATGCATACTGTGGTGGCGATGCTTGCCATGATGTCCATGTCTATCAGTTCCTTCAAATTGACTCATGTTAGCCAAACCTTCGATCTCCGGTGGAATCGTTTCCGTCCAAACCCGACAAATATTATCACGACAGGAAGTAACTAACATGTTCGAAACTGATCCCCTGTTAACATAAATGCAACAAAATCATATATTTCTTTCAATTCACTCCTCACTCTTGTACTTAGCATTTATTTCTTAATTATTTCCATACTTCGGCATGTATTTGCTTGTTTTCCGCCACGAAATGTGAGTAACAGCTCGAGGATGAGCAACGTAAACGAAACTGTAACTGTCGTTAACCGGTTGGCTGAAGGTCGAATGATCAACACTTTTTGATGGGAATACTGGAAATAAGAATTAAAAATATTAATTTTGGAACTTATTGTTTACATTTTGGTTTTCCTAATAATAGATCCAGAATGTTCTTTAATGTATCTAAAGATAAAAGACAATAGAGAACTTACATGATTTATTTTCGAACCAAATTTTAACGAGTCTGTCGTTCATTCCCGTTGTAGCAAAAAGCGTGCCGTCGGGACTGAAACTCATCAGATGAACTGACGTCGCTGTGCGGCACTTCCACACACAATTCCAGCTTCCAGCCTCATTTGTTGGTCCCGATTCTGTAGCCCCTGGACTCTCTACCTCTCCGCCGATGGAAAACGTCACTGTGCCAGCTGTATAGAAAAATTGTATTGTTACCAAAAATGACCTAAAATTCATTTATTAATGTTTAATAGTCACATAAAGAGAATGATATAACAATTTACAAACTCCAAGCAGACTCTAAATTATAAAATATTAAAACCAGTTAACATTACAAATTTGTAGCTATAGGGAATGCCGAAAACATAGGCCCTAAATGCTGTTGTGATTTATAAAAATAATAAAATAAAAGCTTGGAAATAATCCATTACCCTTTCGAGTGAATTTTAATTTAAGCTCTGACAAAATATGGATTTTTATAGCATTGTATGATTTTCTAAGCATTCATGCTATGAAATTCTCTTATCATGATGCATGCTAGACAAAACTTTCTTGCTTCGGCCTGGTGATTGCAAGAGCAGCAACATCTGACAACATTCGGAACTAAAAACCAACACTTTAAAGAGTATTTAATGGGACAATTTAACGATTACAAGTAGGCAATGATTCACTGCTTCAGTAACATAAACAATGTAGTGCTGAAATGGAAAGTGAGATCGTGTATTTTATCGTTCACTCCATTAACAATCTCATCATGCAAAAATAATGACAATACATAAGGTTCATTCTCAAAGCGAATGAACTCACGATCTTGCGAAGTATTTCCTGTTACATTTTGATCAGCTCCCGTTGAAGGAACTTCTTCCGTTTGTACTGTTTTCGCCTTTGCCGCTATAGATATACCACAAATACATTTTCAGGAAAGAAAAATTTTCAATAATAAAAATATGTAGAAATGGGTTATTAGTTATTTTTTTTTAATCTGGAGAGTGTGGTTACGACAGGAATTTGGATGGAGATTTTTTATATATTAGGTTTTTGGTTTTTGAGTACCTTCATTTAGAGAACAAAATAATGCTTGATTAATATTAAGAAAGAAAAACAGCAAAATATCAAATGGGAAACTATTGCAAAAAATGCTGAAAATTTCGTATCATTTGCAAACAATTTGATTCGAAGCTTACATTGTTCTTCCTGGAATGGAAGAATATTTTGATGCCAGAGTTGCAAGAGTTCTCCGCCTGTTAAAAGTCGAGTGCCTTCTAAATTCCATGATAGGGAAGTGATGTTTGATTCCGTTTGAAGAGATCCCGTCTGAACCCATCGATATTCCAATTGCTGAAAGTTGAAGGTTTCATATGGTTAAAAATAGAATTTATTACGTGTTATGGTAATAGGATATTAAGAGGAATCAATGTTACTAACGTGGGAGCATGTGCTATGTATTAACGGGGTTGGTTCGAAGATGCAAACTTGGTTTTCGTATGCAGCAGCGATCTTGCCAGTATCTGTACTGCAATCTAAACAGCTGATTCGTATATAATTGTGCACAGCTCCTGGTATAATTTGAACTCGCTCAAAGTTGCTAGCGAGAATTACTATGTTGCAACCTGCGGCATAGGCCTGAAAAGAAAGTAATCAATTTAATAATACAATAAAAAGTAAAAAAGTACAAAAAAAAGGGAATTTGGTTATTAAAGATCATTCAAGTTTCATGAAGACATTCGATAAAATAATACTACATACATCTGCTATGATAAGATGTTTTTAAACGTGTTTTAAATTTCCCATTTTATTCAGACCCTTCTAATGAACAGGTTGAGAAATATTGAAAGTTGTTTGTATCTAACATGAAATTTAAACTACCTGAAAGTAATTTTGTTTAACTAAGGTTTATGTGCGTTATGCATCATGAAGGCTAATTTACATTTGAGTCCGTTAATTGCTATGTTTTAATCCTACTTAAGACCGAAATAACTCGTTGAATATCAACGTATGAATAACGATTTAATATCAAATTTCAAAATAAGTGAAGATGAGTTTGTTTAACGAAAATTGAATTTTATTAGCGTTTGTTGCAAATTGAAATTTGCAGATTTAACCAAAATTATTTATACTTATTGTTAAGAAAATAAAATTATTTAGATCTTATTCTGCAACTCATAGGTTATGATAATTTTATTGTCCTTGAATCCATAGCGAACATTCTATTATATAAAAACGTTTAATTTACGTTTAAAATATAATCGTAATAATAATGTACAAACAATCTTAATGTGTACATAAATCAAATTTAATAATTATATAAAAACTTTTTTTATATTTTCCTTAATGTGTAACATCTGCTCCGATTTTCGATTTATTTTATTTTTTTATTTTCATTTACCATATCATTATCATTATCAACTGAAAGTTTAAACATGAAGAAAACAGATTCCTCTTATCAAAACAAATCGATTGACCTATATTTATAATGCAATTTAGTACGTCTAAAATATATTTTCTTTTAAATTTGAAATCGACATATTTAGAGAAAATTAGAAAAGCACCTAAAATAAATTAGTAAAAATTTGCTAACATCAAAAATAAAACGAAATGAAAAAAATTACAATTTTCAAAAATCTAACCTAAAATTTTTAAATCGCTTAAACATCTCTTTTATTAAATTAATATTAAAATTAAACGAAAAATATCAACAATCTAATTTCTTCGGTAGCAACAAGAATCATAAACATAAACACAAATATGAAAGTGAGTGTAGGATTTGTCTAAATACAAATATGTACTAAATTAAAATTATCTCGATAATACATCATGGTTGCAAATTATAATTTTTTTCATGATTTCTTTGAAGACAAACTATTAATATTTGCATGGTAAAGAGAGCAATAATCTTTTAGATAAGTAGTAAAATGCTCGAAAATGAAGAACATTTCTGAATAGAGCCAAGTGTCATTAAATCAGCTGACTTAACAAGACCTGTAATCCGTATTGACTTTTTTTTTCTCTGTGAGTTTTCGCTTCAAATCGATCAAGTAAAAGAGGTAAAGGCGGAAAAAAATGTATTGAGTTTTACAAATCGTTTAACATAACAGATAATGCAAGAAAAGAAAACTCACGGTAAATGAAACGCCTTCAACAGACCCGACAGCATAGCATCGATCACCTGCATTGCAGGCTCCACTCAAAATTTGATGACAATTCATATTTCTCGAAACAATTTAGTTCATTTTCACGAGCAATTAATTTGATTCTAAAGAATATAATGTCACTTTAATGTCACTTTAAGAGTTACTCGAAGTTGACGTGACACTGACTCCATTTGCTACATACGCCTAAAGAACCTCAAGAGAGAATTGAGTCAACAACTTGAGCTAACCGGAAGTCAGTCTTTCATTAACGCGCGAAAAATTGAAACTGTTCTTAAATGTTTAAATGCGTGAAATTACGTAAAATTGATATATACTATACATTGAAATGTTAGGGCAAATGGAAGGCGTGACTTTAGTCATATGTATTCCGCCAACTTTATCGTAAATAAATAAATAAGATATATTTTGCGCAGCAGAGAGCAGTGGTTGAACCTTTTCCTCATTGCTGTCTGCTGTGCAAAATGTATTTTATTTATTTATTTACGAGAAAGTTCGCGGAATATTTATGGCTAAAGTCACGTCTTCCATTTGCCCTTAAATAAAGCATAATTTTTTTTAATAATATCCTTTTGAATAATTAGGTAGGAATCGATATGGAAAAAAATTCGAATAAAAAATGAAGAAATTGAAGACTAGTTTGAAAATCGCGCGCTTTTCAGGCCTTCGTCTTCCGGTTAGCTTGAGCCAATCGAAAGTTTGACGACAACCTAATCTCACTTTTCATTCTCCTCCTAACCCTCTTTGACACTTGACAACCACTGACAACTTCGAAAATCCAAAAACAAATTTGTTAACACAAATTCTACATATTTCCTGATTGTTTTAGTGATAAATATATGCAATAACAATGGCAAGTGTTCCATTTAGTCCCTCGACACGTGCAAAATCGAAAACTATTGAAGCTGTAAATAAAATCAAACACGGATCTCCCAAACTGCAAGAAGTCCTAAGACAGGTTAGTTTTATCATTTATTTTGTTATATTATTTTTATAAAACTTTAAACAGTTTTGGTCTCATAAAATAATTTTGAGAAATATCTAGGACATCAAGAAAATAATTTTACCTCCGTTTTCAAATTAAATTTTATTATCAAATTTTTTCAATTTAAATCTTTATTTCTTTTTAATCTTTTAAAGCCATTTAAAAATATTTTATAGAGATGCCGAGAGCGAATGCGAGAGAAAAGAGGACAATTATTTAACAGACGAAGGTTCATAGATGCTGATCCTCCAGATGACGTCTTGACAACTTTGACGAATATGGTCCGCAAAGAATTTAAGGATTTGACTTCCATCAATTGGAAAACAAACACAGAAGCTTTCAACTCTATTTTCGATAGTCCACTAGAATTGGAAGAAGCTCTTGAACTAGAGGCTGACATCGTATCAGAAGAAGGTAAGTCTTATTTTCTTAATTAATTTTGTTAAGAAATTAATACTTTGAACTAAGAAGAACAAAAATGTATGATTTGATTGGAAATTTGATAAATTCTTGGACATTTAATTAACATTTGAATTTACGCTGACATATAATTTATATATTATTTATATATTCCATAAACTGAAAAAGATTGTTAGGTAATAAATATACTTTTCATAACAGAACAGTGGATCTTTGATGAATATTGTAAGGCCTTGCAATGCGAAGAAGAACGTATGGAACAAGAAGTAGTATTCTGCCCCATTTGCCAAAAAAACTCATTAGAGGAAATCTCAGGCTTCATATTTTGCAGCTTCTGCAATCTTAAAATTCCAGCCCAAATGAGCCTAACGGATTTCAAAAACAGCATTGAAGCAAGTGCGAATGCGCATTCGTTTCAATGCATTCAGAAACCATATTTCACAGTCTGTTCATTCAATAACAACATCGCTCTCTATCTCACGTGTCAGTTATGCTCCTCCTTCTCTCCAGTTTTTGGAGACGGACCTGTTTAGTTATCCTTTAAAAATATATCTTGACTATCATTGCTTATAAAGCAATTTAAAATTGTCCTTCGTCTCTATTTTAGAAAAAAATTCTCGAATGATATATATATATATTTACTTATTAACTTATTAATTTATTTTCTTCACCATATTCTTACTGAATAAATTTGTTTAAACTGTAATGTTACCTATGTAAATGTCAATTTCCCACTTCTTTATTAATTACTGTATCTTTCATTTTTAGAATTTAGAATATTATTTTTCTATTAAAACGTAATTTTGTTGATAGGTTTCTAAACTAGATATTAGAATGAGGATTAGGTTTTAGTAGAAATGTTCAAATAACTAGTCTTGTCTTAACAATTGTATGATGCATATTGTACAAAAAAAAACATCCCTTCATTGATTCATTTACGTCATTTATCATTTACACTTATACACACAATATAATTCTCGATGTGGGGAATTCCGAGCGTTGTATTATATATAAATTGTTTAAACAAAGGGGAAGAAATCGAATTTGTTTTCCGCAATTTCAACGCTCGGAAATCCCATGTGGTTTACATTCTACCTAATAATCGAACTGTATTAAACGATTTGTACATTATCACATGAAATTTTGTAATAAAAACTTCATATTGCATAACAGTATCGATGTAACATTCGTATAATTTATGAGCAGCTCCTTCCCTTGTACGTAACATGCATCTTTTATAAGCAAGTCCGTTTCTCCTTAGTGGTCGCTCAACAGGCACTCGAAGTTTTTCTTTTTTCTTAAGGGCATGTGGTAATTACCACAAGAGCAAATTTCGTTTCCTCAAATTTACGTCCGTAATAATAAATATTTTGACTAAAACTAAGCAATTTACCTTCGTCTGCATAAAATGGAGATCAATTGTTTAGTTTTAGAGAAAAATATTTATTATTGCCGACGTAAAGTTGCGAAAACTTAATTTTCTCATACGGTAATTACCACGTGCTCTTAATGATTTGTGAAAAGCCGTTACTAAGGATAATCTCTAGAATGGATTAAAGTATAAACAACAAAGCTTGATTATAATATATAACATAACAGCTAAAAATTGAGGAGAGAAAGTGTAAATTTTTTGAAAAAGTTATCAAAATAAAACTCGCTGCGAGATTGATCCGACTTACATAAATCTCTGTTTTTTTATATCTTCGCTTAATGTAAGTAACAATCGAATAATTTTTCCCCTGTTTCTTTGTTTAAGAAATTATGTAGGTAGAAATTATGCAAACGCATTTTTCGCCTTTACACAATGCACATGCATGCAGCGATTTTTGCACTATTATACGCACGCATGTAAAAAAATTTCGCTGATCGGTATAAAAATATCCCCCGCTCGTTAGATATCGTAAAAATCGATTTGTAAATTTATGTACAAGTTCTCACGCGAATATCGAAGATATTCTCTGTGCAAGAAAAATGGAATGATCTTCCAAAAGTTATCATTCGTGTTTCATGCAAGTCTCGGGCACAAATTGTGTAGAATTTTCTAAAAAAATCAACTTCTATTCCATGTTTCTTATATCTATTAACAAACTTTCTTCCCATTTTCAAAAAAGGTCTATTCCAATTTTGTTTGGGTGTTTAGTAGAGTAAAAGAAATTGGAAAACTTTTGCCTTCGTGAAAATCGGAAAGAAAGAGTGACTGTTTTATTTTCAGTCGGTTTTGTTTATATTCTGGGCAAAGAAGAATCGCTATTTGGTGATTTGGGTATTTCTATCGTTATCTATGTGATGTGCGATACACGAGATCGTAATCTACGCGACTGAAGCTAGGTCTTCTTTTTATTATTCGAAATTATTCTACTTGTAAATCTCTGTATTGTCTACAAGGACAAAATTGCACTTGCTTTTCTCGAAACACAATTAAACGCAAGAAAAATTTACAAACATTTGTGTCGAGTCGAAGACACTCTTAGGAGTTTTTAACTTGCACTTCACGACTGATTACTCTGCAGATCTTGACTCATTTTCGATCAACAGCCGCACGTGCTTCCTCTGGCAAACGAGCAGGATGCGAGAGAATTTCCGTTGTCGTGCAGAGATACCTCAGCGAATTGAGGACAGCTGCAAAATTTCAAATTAAATTAGATTAAAATTAAATAATTTAAAAAGTGGTGTAATTTAATTATTTTCATATATGTATATACCTGGTCTGAGATCAACAAGCGAGCAATGCTGCTCCACCCATACAATCGTACTTCTGTACAAGTCATCTATACTTGCTGTAGATACAGAAGTAGTGAATGAAGTCATCAATGGCTCCAGTAAGATGCTGAACTGATGATTTGGTTAAGGATTTTTTTTAATATCAAAGTACCTGTCTAATAAACAAAAATGATTTCATGGTTTCACTTAAAACAGTATCATGATTAAAATTAAAACATTTAACTCGCTTGAGGAAAAAGGATACGATCCAGAATTTCCAATTCTCTCTTGTACGCGTTCGTACATATTCATCGAACATCTCCTTCATCTTATTGGTCCTATGTCTAGAAACAGGCGCTCCTGTCGCAGGAAGTAGTGATTGGCAATTACTGAAAACAATTTGGTTAACAGTTAATATCATTTTCTAGATTTACAGATTAGAGATTAGATTAGAGATTAAAAGTTTGATTATTGATTTATATTATACTTTTTTACTTGCTCCTAAGCTAAAGAGCTTAACTAAATTGAATACAGTTTAACTAGAAAATTTCCTATTATAAAATTAAAATTTGTACCTAATTGACGTATTAAGGCGTTCAATCTGATTCTTCAAATTGTCCATTTCTTCTTTCAATTGGTTCCTCTCCGTCCTAAGTTGCCTGATATAATCCGCCCCCTTCTGAAGCATCGCAGCCTTACTCAATTTTTGATTTGGATTCTGATTAAGCTGTGGTATTAAGCTATGAAGCATATCGAATCCGCTTTTAATATTATATCTGCGTTTCTGCTCCGCGTGAATATGACCCACTCTTTTTTGTTCCTTATATTGTCCTCGTTCCGGTTCGCCTTTGACGTAAATACGAGAAGGGGAAAGTGGACTACCTAAACTCATAGGACTATGCAATGGACTTAGGCTAAGACCCTGAGGGCTGTGTGCACTGGAACCATCTTTTGGAGAACCTGGACTCCCTTGGGATTGTTGAGGTTGGCTATTCGTGTTGAGCAAAACTTGCTGACCACTTGTCAATTGTTGCATTGACTAAAAAAAATAAAGAGATTTTTAATATCGGATTCTTTCGAAATAATAAGAATTTTTGGTCAAAGGTATGTAATTAAAATAACCTGTTGTCCTTGAGATTGTGCTGCAGGTGCTGAATGCATGGACTGAACTGTGATTGGAGTAGAGATGTGATGAGTGTTGCTGTTTACTTGTGAAGGCGAATTTGATGGAGGCAACATTGGCAAAATGTGCTTGACCCCAGACGGTTGACTCGCTCCAGGAACAATTTTGTCATTTCCAGGGTTGACAGTATAGATGCCAGACGTGTCTAAAGAGAAGAAGCTTATTTAAAAAAATCATGTCAATATATTTATTATTTTAAAATACTTAAATCTCATGAAAAGCTTACTGTTCGTGAGTAAATGTGCAAGTAGAACATTATTGTTGACATTTAAAGCTGGATCGCTCACAGCCGATACAAGAGGTGGTGGATGAACTCTCGTGGGTGTCAAAGATGAACTACTTCGAGACCTGTTCCGCACTTTCATGTGATTATACTAAAAGAAATTGAAACTGTATTTATTAATTAATTCAACACACACAATTCTAGAATAATTTCTCCCCTCTTTAGATATGAACCTTAGGCACAGCAAAAACTTCCTCCTTATCCGTGGCAGATGCAACCGGTCTTGGTAAAAGTTTTGGGGGATGCGAAGTGGATTGAGAAAGATCAAGCCCGGGCGATTTGCACTGTAACAATATGTGTGATTGTGTTGGTTGTTGGTTCGAAACTGTAACAACCAGCTGAGCTGGAATCGTCTGCAAAAGGCAAATCATTAAAATAAAAAAAATGCCACCTCCCTCAAAAATTTCCTAAAACCCAAGGCATCCAACATAAATTTCGCCCCTGAAAAATAAAGTTTCAATTACCTTAAAATTATTCGTGCTGAACTTGCACTGCTGGGCATTGAATCCTTGAGTCGGAGTAGGGAATTTGTAACCCTGTTGCACTTGCTGAACAACTTTATAGGATTTGATCATCGATTGAGAAACTGGTTCCGATTTGATGAGCCTTGGCTCGGACTGCGACGAGTTGCTCTGAGTGTAAGTCTGAGAACCTACCAAATTCACATGGGTTATCGAGGGAAGTGGGCTCGAATTTAGGGTATTATCAGTTAGAGAAGGCAGCTGAATCTGGTTTGGTCCAGAGCTCATCTGCATGGACTCAACATCCATGGCGTAGCTTTGCTGGGTTGATGGCTGGTACGATAAATTTGACTGTTGGTAAGAGTTTTGCTGCTGAATAATCCGATTAGGCCTCGAAATTGTCCTTTCTTGGTGGGTTTTCTCTCTTACGAGCTGGTTGTTTACTTGCGACTCGTAACTTTGTTGCATTGAGCTGAAATTGTCGCTCAGACTCCTGCAAGGAAAGAAAAGTTCAAATCTTCAGTTAGGAAGCTTCTATATATTGATGCTTTTGAAACTCAATATATAAATTTAATTTGAATTACATGTTATTTCTGAACACATTGGATGACTCCGGCTGCGACTGGGTGTAAATTTTTGCAGTATATTGGAGATTCTGTAGGCTCGCGTTTTGTTCTTCCTGCGAGAGGGGTTGTTGCGATTGTTGATTGACAACTGGCGACACTTGGCTGATATTATTCACTTGGTTGATCGGCGTCATCAGATCAAGTTCTGAGTAATTACTACTCAGGGCCCCACTGTAATCTTCTTCTGGCACAGGAGCCAGTTTCGAATTTAGGAACTCTGCAATTAAAAGAAAAATAATTCAATAACTTCAATTCTTCTATTAATCCAGTTGAAGTATCCTGATGAAGTTTTAAAGAATTTACCTTGAAGGGGTTCAAGGGTATCCATAAAGTCGTCAAGATTTGGCTGAAGTGGTCCAAGACTGGGCTGAATGAAGTCAGCCAGACTGGCTCCGCGAGCTGAAAGATTGAACGAGATCCGTTGAAGACAACGGTAAAGAAGAGAAATTAATTTCTCAAATTGGGCAAAAACAGATTTGTGAGTACAGATTGGAAAGGGTTGATGAAAGAGTAAAACAGAAGGGAAATGGTGACTGACCAATTTCTCGGGGGTCGGGAAAATATATCGGCTGATTGGAAGTAATCGTGGAAAAAAGCGTGTCAGTCATGAGTTCCATATAATCTTCATCAACCATCATACTGTGCACACTGTCTCCACCTGGCATCCCGCCGATTCCTCCATATGAATTCCCGGCACCATTCCCGAATCCACCTGAAGTTCCCATTCCGTTGCTCCATTCCAACATGTCCATCGATTCCAACTGTTAAACAGAACAGAAAAAATATAATAATTATTACAAGAAGTTTGAAGAAATACGAAAGAAGTCTGATAAAAAAAAATAAATAAAAAACTCTTCATTCTAATGTTGAAGACAAAATTTCTTGTTTAAAAATCTTCAATCTGTTAAAAATGTATTTCAATTTAATGTAATTAAATTTATTGAAAACACACCATATCGGTACCATCCTTGTTTGTCCAACCAAGGATCTTGTTTCGGTAGAACATTCGCCATTTCTTGTACTCTGCTGTTACCGCTGCAAGTTTCCTCTTCCAGTATTTGCCCTCTAAAACTACAGCCTGACAAGAACAAGAAATATTAAATTCAAACTCGTATAAAGCTGAAGCGGTCGTAAAAACAGGCTCGAGAAACCAAGTTCTCACTTCTGGTTTATCTAATCAGATGATTTTTCCAGTATCAACTCTTATCAAAGAAACTGAGTCTTTTTTTGAAATTCGATTTTTACCCTATCCATGTTCTGAATAAATAGTTCTACTCTCTCTAAACAAAAAATGAGGTATAAAAAAATACTTATCTAAGGCGATGAATATATACTTAAATGGAAATCTAGTAGATAATTTTTAACACCAAATCCAGAGAACTGATTAAAAAAATTTTTTTTTACATATTTATTAGAAATTTTTTATTTAAACTTACCTCTGGCTTATTGTGGGTGTCAACATCAAGTGGGGAAGCGAATTGGCAGACCAAAGTATTTTGCTTCAGAATAACTGAACAAAAAAGGAAGGAGATTAATGAATAGTCAAGGTTTTTCATTAGAAATCGGTTGTAAAATGCATTAGTAGCGATTTATGATTTATGTAACCAGAAAAGGTGAGATAATAATGAACAAGATTTCAATGTTGCAAAGTTTCTCCAACATTATAATCTCTTACGAACTATTTATATTTTTTTTAAGATTTCTGATATGTCAGTGTTTATATCAATCGAATTTCATGATTACCTCATTTATCTGATAAAAGGTCACTGTGGTTCATCTGACATCATGTAAAATTCTATAATCTAATTTAAAGAATTTTCAATCTCTTAAATCGTGGTCTGCTAATAATTCAGTAAAAAATTTTATTTAATGTTTACTTTTATATTTTATTTTAGAATCCTTCATTTTTATTCTCCTTTTAACGATCTTTCAAATGAATTAAAATTGTTTTAAGATTCAAATTCGAAGAACTCACCACAATAAAAAAAACCTCGTCTTTTCCAAAAACCTTGAGGTTCTCAAAAATGTTTTTAACTACCCTCCAATCTTAAAGTTATAGTCTTCCAGCGTTGAATTAACCGAATTAACCCACGCGTGGAGCGTCGTAGGCGTCCCGATGCCAACTTTACGACGACGCATTTTGTACCGCACTTGCGAAATTTTTGGAAATTTTAAAAATTCACAAATAATTTTTTTTTGTGTGAGAAATTGGATAAATATTTTATTTTCTTATGTTTGAACTACAACACTTTACTAATTGCTTTCCCTCGAGGTTGCCAGACTGGTTTTGTCCATGCGTAGTCAAGTGAACTTTGAACGGCGGGGTAAAACCGGAAACGAGTGAAATAAAAAATAAAAATTATTCAAAGTGGAAAATGTTCTTATGAATTTTTGAAGACGAAAGAAGATTTCGAATTGAAAGTCGCGATGCAACTAAGGTGTTTTGTTCAAGACTTTCAAGAGTCACCTCGACAAGTTCGGAGTTTGAACGAAGGCGACGGAAAAGCACTTGGTGGGGTACCACAGGAGCGGATGTCGGAAAAGATAATGGAATGTGAAGAATAAGGGAAAAATGAGACATTGAGAAATAAGATTGCAAAAAAAAAAAATTAATAAATGGGATGGTTTTTGATCATTTTTAATCTATTTAAGCGGTACCATCAGGGTGGATTTAATTGGAACTTCATAAAATATTATTCAATTAAAAGAAAGTAATTTAATTTAAGGTAGCTAATAAATAAATTAAACGTTCTAGATAGAATACTTTTAGGGAAAAAGTAAAGATATAAAGGAAATTAATTTATTTTTGGCATTTTCTCTAGTGGTATATAATTTTTATTTTTCAGCTAATTAAGTGTACAGTTACTAGTATTTTTTTTCGAGATTATTCGCCCCTGGATGATTGTCATAAACACGTGTTTCTCGCATGAGAAAATTTTTTATTTGCCATCTTTTCTCTTATCTTGTCGCCACACTCGAATCTTCTTATTTCCCTCAGTTATAGTATCCACTATTAATTTCGAAGAAGTTTCGCAAATCACTTATAAAAATATAGAGATTTCGACGTACTCCTTTTCCCTAATATTTTTGGATTTTAATTTTTAGATTCTAAATTCTTCTGCTTTAATTTCAATTATCTCGGGCTAGAAATATTAAAATAATAATTTAGGCACCACTTCAGAAATTAAATTATAAACTTTAAAGTGTTTTTTTTTTAAATGTTGCATTTACCATAAATTATGAATTAAAATGATTTGAGTGATAAAAAATTAGAATTTCAAATTAATTGAAAGACGTGTAGAACCAGTCAATTGCGACTTAGAAAGTTGGTTTTCATTGTTGATTAACAATGATAAGCATTATGATTTATAGCAACATATGGGAACTTCCGCGAGTGGCTGCCAATGACCGTGACAGCAAGGAGAAAGAAAATAAAAAAGAAAAAGATATATTTCCATCCGAGTCAGGGTTATCATAGCGACGATTAAGAAAGGTCAATGAATTTAGTCAGTTATCAGACAGATATATGAGCAGCATTGTTTCAAAATATTTTTCACCTGAGACTTGAATCCAGATTATTACACAATTTTTTAATTACTTTTAAAGCTTTTACAATAAGATTCTCTATTTTTAATTAAATTTAATTAAAAATTTAATTAAAACTTTTAAACTTAAAAATACTTACACTGCATATGCCAACACCTCCAAATGACATTGTTCAATCTGATTTTGTCCTTCCATCTTAGTCTAATTCCTTTAAAGCGGTTCCACTTGGGCGATGTCAACTTCTGTCTGGAACAAATTCAAATGCCCATACGTCATATCGACTGTTTTATTTATTTTTAAACATTAAAATTAAGTCTATTTCTTATCTTTGCAATTTCAGTTTTGGAAACAATCTAATTATAAATAAAAAATTTAAATCAGTTTCCAATAAAATTATATTGAGGAATGAATTTAATACTGCAATCAAAGAGAAAAAAGAGACCTTGATTCAATCAATTACCTGTCAATAGACAATATTTCATTCAGTCAATAGAATTTTTTATTTCGATTACAAAATTCAATTGACTAGATGATATCATTTACATTGACACAAGAAGCTCAACTTTTTCTTTAAAATATAACTTTTTCTCAGCCTAGGAACTTCTTTCTAATTTATTTTTCATACAAATTTTGAATTAATTCATTTTATGTCTCATATATACTATATTGTTTATAAAAATTAGTTTTTTCAATTGAACACTTGATTCATTTATGAAAATCGAGAGGTCCTACTTTAATGTTTCAAATCATAGATAATTAAATTATTATTAAATAAAATATTTTGTAATTAACCTTCCCAAAACTAAATTAATCGATTCAGAGGACTTTCGATTTCCTAATTATAATACGAGATAAGTTATCTATTATTAGCCATTCTTAAAGGTATGTGTTATCACTTTAGATAAAAGATAACGTTACATTATTCAAGTTAAGTTTCTCGCTCTTTATACAAAATGTACACTTTATTCATCTTAAAAATATTGTAATTTCACTTATTTGTCTTTTCCAGAGTTTATATTTGATAGATTTTATTGAGAAATATTCAATTATTTTCTACCGAAAATGGAACTTAAAATTCTGAATCTGGATTTCAAAATTTCAAGCCAATAGATTAAATAGGAGAGCAAAATTTCCAGAAATTCAAAATTTACAAAATAAATTACATTTCATTCCCTCTCCTATCTGTTGATCACTAATATTTTTGAATATTTAATTCTTTAATAAATCATTACTTTCTCTTTTTTTATTAGAAAGGTTATCGTTTTTATTTTTTTATTTGTTATAAAATGTAAATGAATGTTGCATAAAGTATATTGAAGGTTTTCAAAAGAACCCAGTGATTACGTAAGCAGAATGAAATCAGAGCCTTCTTTGATAGACACGTGGAGACGAGCCCCTAACTCCCACTATAGTCAGTTCATTATATTCTAGTTCAATTCACTTTCAACAAACCTGATTTTCGTAGGTCATGCATAAAAAATAAATAAATGATTTGATGAATAATAATGAATACTAAAAAAAAGTACAATTAATAAAAATTATAAATACGCGTATTTATTAATTATTATTAATTATATTTCAAACCGATTTAAGATTGCCTTAAATTTTCACACAGAAAAATTTCGGATATGAAAAAATATTTTTCTGATAACTTTTCATAAACTATTTGAAATTTTCTCGGGATTTCGTACAATTGAGTTCTCCTTGTCACGCCACTTTGATAAGAGGCTTAAGAAGAGGTCTATCTGAATTTTTAATACGTACTTGAAAACAAGTTATTGACATAACCAGTCTGGCAAGGTGTATGACGAATGCAATCATATTTAGCTGATTTTGCTCCCTCATAGATGAAAATTAGTAGCGGTGAAAATTTCAAAAATTTTTAAAATGATTTAATTGAACGGTTTTCAGTTAGTAAATATGTAATACAATGTTCTAAGCAATTGTCCAGATCCACTATATCTCAAAACTGATAAAAGGATTTTTCAAAATCTTGAATTTTACAATTTTTATGTACTTTCATAGTTTTTGAGCGTTAATTCTTCAAATTACCATAAGTTAAAGTTGATATATAAAGGAAAAGAATAAGATTCCTCATATCGAGGTGAATCGATTGACCTGTAAATTTAATATATTTTATTGAAATATAAAAAAGGTGTAGTTATTTATGTTCTTGATTTTTTTTTTAACTTTACGTCTTTTAATTTTGATAGATTAATTAGAGATTAATATTAGACATTAATGTTGAAGTATTGATATTAGAGATCAATTAATTTATAATAATTTTAATTAACAATAAATTTTATTTTCCCCTATGAGGAAGTCAATCATATTTGCCTCACGAGGAAGTAAAGTACTCATTAACAGAGTTGATAAGTAGAACTCCACAGCTATTTATTAAATTGTCCAGACTACCAATTTTATTTTTAAATTATCCAGTTCTACTTTCTTGCTTTTTAATTTCGATTTGCCTATCTGTAATTCCTTTACCAGACATTTTCGAAATTGTTAATGTCTATTCTATTACATTCCATTCTATATTAAAATTCTTTTTGTTATGTCTTTAAGCCCTTTTTGTTTGTTTCGAAAATAAAAATGTATAGAGTTTAGTTAATTTCCAGAATGATTTGATACTGGAGACTAAACTTTTCTCGGGATCCCTCTGATTTATCAACAATTGTTCAAGATCCATGACCCGTGATGTCGGACTGCATTTTATTCTTGGGGAAATGAATTACAATAGACAGAACTATGCGAATTTCCCGACACGGTCATAGCACTAATTGGAAAACAAAATTTCATTTAAGAATGAAAAGGATTATCGGCAAAAATTATATTAGGATTTTCATTGTTTAACATTAATTTTATTACTCATAAACTCATTACAATATAAAATGAACTTTATACGAGTTTTAAACCGTTTTTTGTTAAGTAAAATGTATTGAAATAAAAATATTGTCTTATCAACAGTGAAGTAAAAAAAGGTGTAAACTAGATTAAGAAAATCAAACAAAATGAAATGTAAGTAAAAGGTTTTAAGCCTTGAAAATGAGTGAATGTCTAAGTTTTCCATGAATAGGAGAAAATCTTGCACGATAGCATTTATCAGATAAGACGATATTTGTTCCAGCTCTTGATAAACCCATCAATCTCGTTGGTATGCAGAACAAATATTCATGTATAAAAGGCTTTTGCGATTTATTTAATAATAAATTGGAAATCAATTTTTGCACATTATATTAAAATAAATATAAAGGACGATAAATTCATTAAAGCATAATGAGTCTTTGGTCGAATACTTAGCAAGTTTCTCGCGCATTGTAGCATAACATAGTACAATATAAAGTATATATAAAATCATAGACAAAGCAGTATGCAAAGTTATTTCTATGTGTGAATGACTTAAATGCACCGGCTGTTACAGAATGCAGCATACAGCACCCGCCTACTCTATGACGCAGTGACCTTGTTCTTTGAGACTTTGTGACATGAACCTCTAAGTTAACATAACTTCATTTTTTTACTTTTCCAACTCAGATAGTTTGTCAGTGCAATTTCATTGAGTTAAAAGTGCATTAAAATTGAATCAAATCAATCAAATTCAAAGAAACAATAGCCGAGCGAAAAAAGTTGTAGATATAGCTTTCAGAACAACAAATAAATGGCACCCATAGAAACGAAAACAGTTTAGAAAAACATTATGAAAAAGACGGAATGATAATTCCTTAATCTATGTAATTTGAATCACAGGTAGATTGATTTCACACCTATATATTAAAATACAAATAAGTAAAACATCCACATCTTTTTTCGAAGTTGGAAACAAATCAACGTTACTCGGAAAAATAAAGGAGTAATTTATATACAGTCGAGAAGCAAGCCAGGAAATTAATATAGAATGAATGTGCATAGATGCATAGCTAATGAAGAAAACTGGACAAAAATATTGTTCTTGATGGACAATGGACATGTTTATTAAAAAATAAATCATTTTAAATGCTCGATTGTTTGATCATTTACTTCATTACGTATTCTAATCTCCATTGGCATTCTAATTTTCTTTGTTTAAAAATTTAAGTTATTTGATCTTAATAAAATAATCTGAGAGTAGAAAAAAATTGAAAAAACTGCAGGACAAGTTGGTCCATTAGACGAGAAAATATATGACGATGAAATAAATGAATTGCTCATGACGTCATCGTGATTCGATAATTTTTTAAAACTGTACAAGATACAAGGAAAGTTTTGACATTATCTAGAAATATAATTACCATTGTGATTTCAATTTATAACCCTGTTCCCTGAATCTACATATGTTTATATAAAGCTTTTTTTCAGACTTCGAAGAAAATCATTATTTCCTCATTGTAATTTCTATCTAAAATTAAGCCTTTTTAAATTATTCCCACATATTATATAAAAAAAATAACATTCTCATCACATATCCTAAAATATGTAAATACCCTTTGATCAAAGGTAATAGCTACTTAAATAACGTTTAATAAGATAAATTAGAGCCGCGCGACCTTTCAATAGAGACGAGGCATTCAAAAAATCTTCCTCAAACCGGTTTGAAAATTCACTTTAGGTTTGGAAATTAATATCGTTATTATTATGAGGTTGAGAGCCCCTATCTTACGTCTTGAGAAAGTCACAAAACTAGAAAGGGAAGGGATACACGTGTTGCGCCCGACATACACGATCCAAGGCTGCTAGCACGTTTTTTAACTATCGATTTCAACAGAAGTAAAATTTCCACAAATTAAGAAATTCTACAAACGTTTTATATGGTTTTATAATTCAGCATTTTTTCCCGAGAATTTTGTGTAATTATAGATTTTAATGCATTGCCAATATTATTTTTTACAAGTCGTAGGCCAAAAATAATAGAGGAAAATAACAAACTAATGCACGAGGTTGGCAAACTTATATAGGCGAGCATTGAAAAGTAATAGAAAAATAAGAGTTATTAAAATTAAAATTAAAACAACATTCTGGGGAAAGACAGTTTAATATTTTTAATTAAATCGAATATTGGATTTAGAATCCAAGTCATTGTTATAATTAGAAAATAAATATAAATAATAATAATAATAATAATAATAATAATAAATAATGTCAGTATCTCTTTTACAAGCTAAATAAAAGATGTTCGAGAAAATTATAGTAAACTAATGCGCGAGGTTGTCAAACTGAGACAATTTGAGAACTACTGTTTCACAACGATCACCGTTACAATATCGGAGGTACATATCGAAAGTTTCTTTTATTTCTTTTTGTACGATTGATGCAAGTGAATGAACTTCCAGTGTGTAAATAGCTTAACCGGTTACGCCGTCATTGTTATATAATGACCACGTTTTAACAAGCTTTGTACCCTTAAGACTAAGTGCAGAGTTCAAATTCCTCTTGATTGTGCCAAAATCTTATCGAGATCTTGAGAATATGCACACCAACTTATAATTTTATAAAATATTCCTGCCTTAGTTCATATTATCACTGCTTTGAATAAAAAAGTATCTGAATAAGCTTCGCGACAAAAGAAACTGGAATTTCCGATTTGGGCTATTGACGAAACCGACAAGTGCTAAGAATAAATTTCTAGTCACTATGGTACTATAAAGTACTCAATAATAGAAAAAAGTTCCGAGAAATAACCCCTGAAAAATTGATATTTAGCAAATAATTTACTTAAAGTAATAAAATCTTCTGTTATAAAGTTTATTTGCTCAATTTTCAATTAATCCGAAAGCTTCTGAAGAAATTCTAATAACGAAGTGAAATTGAGAGAAGCCATGGCTTGTTACTCTTACTGAGAGACATTTAATTGCGATGTTGTCGTTTCTGGTCCTATGGCCTCTTTCATTAATTCAATTGTTTTTTATCAGTCGCAGCTCTTGACAATGCAATGCTGTCAGCCCTCTCAAAATGTAAACAAGAATAATTGTACGATATCTAACAAGTGCAAAATTTAAAAAAATCCATTGTCTTC
This sequence comes from Synergus magnus, assembly GCA_032275165.1. Lineage (NCBI taxonomy): Eukaryota > Metazoa > Arthropoda > Insecta > Hymenoptera > Cynipidae > Synergus > Synergus magnus. Next base: position 2,747,203 of record JAUESH010000043.1, read on the forward strand.
AAAATGTGAAATTTTACGAATTATGAGAACTGTACAAATCTACATATTATTTTGCTGGTCTCTTGTTGTCAGATTTCGTCTGTTCTTATCAGTCGGATTGCAAAAGCTATTGATAAATATGACACATAGTAATTTCGACCGCAACCGACTTCTTTATTTGAAAAATAAGTTAAATCCAGAGAATTAATATTTTTCTTTAAAAATACACTCAGGACTTTACTTTTAGCTCAAAATTTTACAATTAGGAATTTAAAGTAATCAAAAAGATAAAATCAAGAATCATGAGAAATTTCTTCTTTGAAGTTTTTTTATACAGTTCTTCGAATCGAAAAAATCCAAAAAATATTTGTTTATAGAAAATCTCACCTGTAAGCCAGAGACATGCACTGGAAGAGTTTGTTGAGTGAAGTTTCGATGCTTAATTGTTGTGAATTTGCATCTGTGGAGGAATTGGAGACAAATTTTTCCAAGGAGAAGCCAATAGGCGCTATTATCGCTAACCGAGCGACTTCTTCTTCTGGAACAGGGACCGCGAGTTCATCTTCATCGTCCTGAGCTTCAGCTTCGAAATCGGAGACCATAAAGTGACCTGAGTGTATGGTTTCCCTGGAATCCTTATTATCTCGCTTGATCCTATGGATGCTAGTCTGGGTCGTTGTTGCCTCCTGGTGTGAAGACATCACCGGAGCTTTCCGGTACATCAACTCAGCTTGCATCTTGACCTGCATTTTATTACAAATTACATCTTTATTCACTATTAATACCAACTGACGACGATGACTGGATTTTCTCTGCACTATTTGCGCGTTTTTGTGCTCTCTAAACTTGAATCAGTGAAAAATCAGTGAAATTTCACTGATTACCAGTCAAATTCCACTGATTCTCAGTGACTCTTTTCTCACGATTTTAATCAGTGAAAAATCTACTGGAAATCAGTGAAAAGTCAATGAAATTTTCAGTAGTTTAGTGACGATTACTGAAAATTTCAGTGACTTTTCACTGATTCTCAATGGATTTTCACTGATTAAAATCGTGAGAAAAGAGTCACTGAAAATGATTGAATTTCCACTGATTCAATTTTAGAGAGTAAATTAAAATAATTCAAAATAATTTTGTTTGAATCAAATAAACTTTGTTTGAATGAAATAAAAATTAGTTTAAAAGAAAGAAAGTTTTCTTTAATATAAATAAATTTTTATTTTGAATTATTAAAATAAAAGTTTTGATTTAAACCAAGTTTTTTTTCTGCGAGCAGAAGTCTGCAACTTCAACCCAATTTCGTCGGTGACGTTTAAAATGTCAAAATCGACATCACGTGTATTTGGAAAAAGTGAAAATCAAAAAGTGGAAAACCAAAAAGTGAAAGTGGAAGTGAAAAGTTACATAATCACCCCCCCAGATAAAATGCCCCAGGTGTTTACTTTCGAAATTGAATTTAACTCTAAAAGGAACTTGAAGAGAAAGAGTGGTAATTCTGCGAAAAAGATTTCGATATATATCTCCTACGACGGAAGTTGTGCTTTTATCGAGGGTCGAAGAGCAACATGTGTTTTATGTTTATGAACATACAAGACACTTTTCCATGTTGGGTGTCAGTGAGTAGGAGGTCCCTGCGACTAAGGTTTTGTCCGATTTAAAGACGAGGAGAGAAGCGAAGAGACTTGAGAGATGGTCGACATTGGCAGGGATGAGAATCGATAGGCGGAACAAGCTGGGTAGGTGGGTGGAAGTAGACGGTAAGATTGAATTTGCAGAGTCCATCCCGACTCGACGAACTCGATAGAAGAGTAAGTAAAGCGAGAACGGGTGGTTGCCCAGCAGCACGTAAGAGAAATCAAGAGAAGCGGAGGCTTGTGTCCTTTCGAACCCAGCAGAGAAGGTGGGTCACTGTTTGCTCACCCGATCAAGGCGGCAATTATTTGATCCGGCAAAAGAATGAAATTGTAGTAACTACCCCCTCTCCTTCCCTCTTCCAAGCACTTTTTCTCTAGAAAGGGTTTTTATCCTTATTTTTTCTCAATTAACGGGGGATGAAAACCTCGTACGGGAAATTCTACGAACACTTTGCTCTACTCGACGGACAATTAAATTCTGCCGATTAACTCTGTAACGTCCACTATTCTCTCAAAAGGGACGGCTATTTCCTAGAAAATTGCGTTTTAAAGCGTTTTTATTCCAAGTACTTCAACGAGTACTTTTTATCATGTTATAAGGCATAATTATTGCGTTAAGGTGTTGGATAAAAGTGAGGGAAAAATGAATCAGGGGAGTTAAAAGATTTTAGTTTTGAATTAATGCTGTATTCTCTCGATTTTACGGTAATCACCTTAATTAGCCGAGAAAATCTAGAGGATTAAATCCACCCTTCTCATTTCATGTTCTGAAAGTCTGAAAATTTCCTTTAGTAAATATATTCAATGCACCAAAAAGGATTAGGAAAATTTTGTTTAAAAAGAAGAGAAAGGAGGAATTACAGAAGATATTTATGAAAGGAAACTGGATAGCAATAATTATGTATATCCCAACAGCGGCAGCGAGTACTAAATCAAAACCGTTTGGTTTACCCAGTGAGAGATTATTACCCTAACTTTTGAACAGCGATCCCAAAACCATCCAATAATTTTACCTTATCCTCTATGAAGTTATACTACAACGAAACAAAAAGAGAATCCATTTGGGAAGAGGATCAATCGACCTCGACTTGTCAATTTTATTTCGATTCGTTCTTTTTATTTGTATCCTGCAGATCTCTTTCCATTGAGTTTAATCACAGGAGATCCAGTTTTTCCATCAAAGATTAGAGACAGACTATATATAGTAATAATTATTAATATAGACATATATAGTTATATAGATATATAACACATACGTATACATATTTTTGCGATGAGGTAATCACTGACCAATACGGTTAATAATAATTTGCCAGTCGGCATAAACGGAACCGATTAAGCGGCTTAGTGAGGCATTATGGTAATAGCGAACTATTACCTATCGGGTGTTGCACTCAGCAGCTGCTGTCGAACATTTTCATGTGGGTGGATTTGATTTATACCATCACCCTATCAGGCTTCAAAGTTTAAGCTTCCTGCTGTATATGTCGATTTTAAATATGTCTAAAGTATTCTCCAATAATTACAATATTTTGTTCAGAGAGAGATATCAGATGTTCCCTCACAACATAATTATTCATAAAATGATCTGTACCAATGAATAAAATGTCGCTAAAGATAAGACGCTTAAGCACTTCAATTCAGAATATGACGGATTTTCAAACAGACAGATTTAAGCTTCCTGGGGAATCGAGTTTCATTTATATCGAAATATATCCTCGGAACCTTTTCGTGACAAATGCAGCAAAGTTTTCCTTCGGATTCCAACTCGAATGAACGCATGTGAGTTGCGGATAAATGTGATAGAAAAGGGGCTTGGAAATCGACGAGGAATTCACAGCAGTATTCTCGTAATCTACAAATCTGCACTGCCGACAGGGCCCCTCGAATCCTCCTCACATCTGCATCCCTCTCGTCCTTTGCTATCAAACAAGGTTCTATATACGTAGAAGAGACTGTTCGCTCAAAGTTTGATCCTTCAATTCGTGAGTGATACTTGTAATCTGATTACGTTTCTTTAGAATAAAGTGGGGCATGCTTTAGAGCCGCAGAGAAAAGTCCGGTTCGACATCAAATTCAATTTGTATTTCAATCATGCAATCATTGAAATGATTTTGAATGATGATTTTTTTTCGGAGAACTACCAAAGATTTTTTAAATAAATTTTACGTCATTTTAAAGGTTTATACTTTTATTTCATACAGTAATTTTGTTACTAGTGTTATTTGACGTATAATATATTATTCTTAAAGACGTTTTTCTCAAAACTATGTTTTTGAAATTGGTGTGCAGGATTGTAAAAAATGTACTGAACGGATCAAGTTGAAATTTTCACTAAATAATCTACAAACGCAACTCGAGGAATAATATCACGAAACAGATTGATTTTCGGGAAAAAGACCGTCGACAAAACTACAAATATAAATAGTTTTCTTTAATTTTTGGTTCAGACAACTGGTCCGGGCACAATCGTCTATACACCGTTTGGCACTTTAATTTTGAGGTCACATTCCACAGTCCTTAAGAACAATATAAATGAAATAGCACTAATAAAAAAATTATTGTGTAAAATAGAAGAATAAACCTTTAAAATAACGTAAACTTTATTTAAAAATCGTTAGTAGATCTCCCGAAAAAAAATTTCTAAAAAAGCGCTAGAAATAGAGCCGCCACACGCAGATGGACTCTATTAAGTAGTAAAGCCCGAATATGGTCAGACATTACTATTCTGTCAATTCTAAAGAAAAGCAGAACACTTTTCTATACATGGAGAGAAAGATATGGTTGGGCCAGCCATATATATTGAAAAATATGGGGCAACCATATCTATGGTTGCTGCAGCCATATTTGTGGTTGCTGCAGCCATATTTGTGGTTGCTGCAGCCATATTTGTGGTTGCTGCAGCCATATTTGTGGTTGCTGCAGCCATATTTGTGGTTGCTGCAGCC
>JAUESH010000043.1:2756333-2769848 GCA_032275165.1 Synergus magnus
GGGGGGAGGGACGCTGAATCAGTCAAGCGTGAAAACGGCCCTGAATAGAGTGGCCCCGAATTGGTGTACCAGTGTATAGAGAAATTCTAGGCAGAAACTCACTTAAAGTATATGTTGAAGCTTTACGTAATTTTTTTCTTTTAAATGAGATGCGTATAAAATAAATAAATCACTTTTCTTAAATCACTTCAATGTTGTATCCAATTTTTCTGTGAAATAAATTGCACATTAGCCTTTATATTTTGTCTGTACGTTGATTTTAAAAACCCTTCCGTTGCTTTTCAATTTTTTTGTACTTCAAACAATATTTTGAATATTGAAAAAACCATACTTTTTTTAGTCTTTGTATTGTAAACAAAGTTCTTAATTTTTTTTTATTCTATAAGAACTGAGGCTTGAAGTTTTTATCCAGCCTAAATCTATATTGTCATGGCAACAGGAATACAAACAAAACATTTGTCTGCAATTCATGGAAATATGCAAGTGTTGAAGTTACTTGTCGTAGGTCCTGTTGGGGTGAGATTGCATATTAAAAATAATTATAACGCCAATATATTGAAAAAAAAAACAAAAAACATTATTTATCGAACATTTATGATTCAGAAAAATATTATTTGCAGTCCGGAAAAACTACAATATCAAATTTTCTCGCCGAAGCGACTGAAATTTCGTACGAATATGATCCAACCCAAGGTGTAAGAATACTCGAATTTGAAGCAAAAGATATCACTGTCAAAAACAAAATTCAGAAGATTGACATTGAATTGTGGGACTGTAGTGGAGACCCTAAGTAAATAAATTTAAACAAATAACTAATTAATTATGTAAATCATTAGTAAACCTAATTTTGAAAACTAAATTAAGAGCAATAAACAAATTTTAGATTCAAAAATTGCTGGCCAGCATTGAAAAAAGACGTGCAAGGTGTTATATTCGTCCATGGTCCTAATTCACAAGAAAAATCTCGAGAATTGGAACAATTTTACGAGTATTTTGTCAACCAAACTAAACTCGGACCTAAAAATTGTCTACTTCTGTACTATGACGCTGAAAAAAATTCCGAAATGCCAAAAAAATTGTGTAAGTTCATAATCTCTATAAAAAATTAATCAGAAAGTGTTATTAATTTTATGTTAATAACTACATAATCATATTGTATGCAGCGCCAAATTTTGCGAAAATGTCTCAAGTAAATTGCAACTTGGAAGAAGACGGAAACAAATTGAAAATGGACTTCCAAGCTTACCTCAGTGCGCTTCTAACAAAATTGCAAGAAACTACTGATCAAGAAGAAATAAATATTGTCAACAGTATTCTTACATAATAAAAATTTGCCTACAAACACCATTCGGTGTTTTTGAAATCTTAAAATTTGAAATCAAAAGCAAAGTTGAGGAATAACGAACAGTTTATTTACAAATATAATACACCCACAAGCTGAAAATCTTATCAGTCCAAAAATTTGATAATGAACTCTTTTTTAAAACTATTCAAAGGCAAGTTGACAAAATGCGCGGTACATTAATCTTATAAATCAATTCCTCTTATTTGTAATATGTTATATATATTCAATGCTCATTTCAATTTTATATACATATTATAAATTCCATTTAGATCGGAAATCAGTACACAATTTGAAAGTCAGTAAATAAACAATTTACAATAAAGTTTATAAAAATTGCTAATCCATTCTCAATAATAGGATAGTGATATTCGTGAATAGAAAATATAGTTTTATACAACTTCAATTATTCTATAACTCAATAGGATACTAAAAAATCTTACGAAGTTGTTACAAATATGAAGTCTGAATAAAATGAATAGTCAAATACTTAGTTTTAGAAGCCCATTACCCATATAGACATAATTTTCCAACCTTTCTATTTATTAACTATCCGGACTTTCCTGGAGGTAGGCCATTAGTGCATCCCATGCTTTTTGTACTTGTTTTTGTGTCACTTCATGACTCCATAAAGTGGATACTACTACATTCGCTTCATTTATCTGCTGCACATTGCTGGGTTGAACTGCAATTCGTTGCCTCGCTTCATCTTCACTCAAAGAGTTTCGTTCCATTACACGTTTGATGGCCTGTAATTAATTAAAAATTCAAATTCTTAACAAATCGAAATCTTAGCCGCTCAATTTGAGCTTAATTTTTTTTTGAAAAAAAAAAGAGATATTGTCAAGATCGATTCACCTCTTCTTCTGGAATTATACAAGTCCATATTTCGTGGCAATGACATTGCCAATTAGCTTGAATTAAAACTGCAGCTTCCATAACTATTATGTTGATTCCTTGCTCATAAAGATCATTTATCTGCCTTTTAGCTTCTTTCAATATAGCTGGCCATACCAAACTGTTCAACTTATCAAGTTCCTCCTTAAAAAATAATTCATAAATATTAAAATCAAGGTCAGTTCTTCAATTTAAGAAAATAATAATACAAAATCAGTAGTTTGTTTGAAATAACCCTACCTTTTTGTTAAAAACAATATTTCCTAAAGCTTTCCTATCTATAAATCCTTCCGAATTTAATATGCCGGAGCCAAAATGCTCTACTACTAAATTATAACATTCTTTTCCAGGTGCATATAAATCATGAGCTATTTTGTCACAGTTCACATGACCAGCTCCCAATCTTTCCAACTTTTCTGCAATCGAAGACTTGCCACTAGCAATTCCTCCAGTGAGTCCGATTATATAAGGTCTTAAAGATTTATCCTTTCTATCCTGTTAGGAAAAGAAAAATCTGTGCTGGATTTAAACTTGATAATTTAGAATTTAAATTATAAATAATTAAAAATTTTCTTTAATATTTACTGGTTCTCGAAGTCTTGTTCCTAATAATCGTATCCTTTCATTACTAGAACTGATCTTGGATTCCTCGTGCTCGTCACAATTTTGGTCTTGCATTAATTTTACAACATGGACATCTAATTTAGATAAACCTCGTTGAAGGCGAATTTCATTCACTTTAACACCACCTTGAACAGTTTCTTCGCTGACTACAAGCAGATCCAAATTTGGATCGTCTTTAGTTGGCCCATACATGTCAGATATTGAAACCACTTCGTATTTTAAAGATGGATCGACGTCTTCGAGAAAATCCTTCACTGCTGTTATTCGCTTTGCACAGGGTTCGATTAATTCCCAAAGAATCTTGCCTAGAAAGAGAGTTTAAATAAAAAGGACAATGCTTCAATTTGAAACATTGAAAATTGAGTTCACATCATCTAAAGTTGTACAATTTCAAAACTTACTTTTCAACATATTTATATCAGTAACTCCTACAGTAAGTTTTTCAGTACAATGCAAAATTGCTTCGCTCAATAAAATTTTATGGCCATTATGCAATCGATCAAAGGTTCCGCCAAGTATAACATTTTTGTAGACCTTTTCCTCTCCATTCTCTGCATCTTGCCCATTTTGTGCAGATGTTTCTTCCTCTCTACTTTCATCAGCATTAATAAATTTACAGCCCATGGAAGTATTAGAAAGATAATCTTGCATGAAAGTATCAGCTTCCTTTTTACTGTAGGTTTGATCGAAGATCACGAGCTCCACAGGCCGTTTTGTGTGAATAATAGAAACATTGGGGCTTTTTAAAGTAGAGAGTAAAACTCGAACGTCCAAACGAGACGAGACTGTAGAAGCGAAACTGTATATATTAGCTATTGTTTTAGCATGACGAGGACCTTTCCATTTTTGAGAAGAAAGAGAATAGGCTCCAGAAATGAAGATATTTCTGTCTGGAAAATATTGTATATAAAGTGTCTTCTGGACGTGTTCTTTTATCACTGGTAGTAACTTTGAAGCTCTCGCTGGGTTCGTTAGTACCAGTAATCCTGTGTTTGCCATTCTTCTTAGCTTCTGAAAAAGGGTTAGATTTAACCAGATTTAACGCGAAAGCTTTACAAGTTTAAGTTTTTAAAAATAGATTGAAAAGACATAAAATTCTTGTAGTGTTCCGAAGTCAAATATTGTTCAATTTCAAATAATTAAATAGTTATATTTTATACAAAACGGCTCTAACTTTAAAGACATCGAAAAATCGATCCTTGACATTGTAAAATTTATAAAATTAAAAGACTTTAGAATAAGCGCCACGTATAACTTTTTTCGAGATTCTAAGGCTGTAAAAACTTAAAATTACATTATATACCCCATAATAACTTCTATTATCCTTGCGTTTAAAAGATATATATATATATAGAAAAGTTAGAAAAGTTTTTTGTACTAACCAAAAATTACTTTTCCATTGATGTTTAGTAGGTTTAGTAATTACTGCTCTTGGTGTGTTTCATCACGTAATAGAATGAGGATTCGAGCGAATGACTCGCAAAAATTTACGAGATTTATGAATTTGAGCTTGATAGCGATAACTATATATAATGTTAACTTTTTAAATGTTTTTTATCAAGTGTTTAGAGGTTATCTCATCTGATTTGGTTGTTTTGATTTTTGCTCGCAAGAGGTCGTGGTTTCGATTTTCGATAGGTCGTATCTCGAATTTCAATACTGGATTGGTTGCTATTCGCGCGCAGTTTAAAATTGTTTAGCATTTTAAACTGCGCGCGAATAGCAACCAATCAGATGTCGAGCACGACGCATGCGCAGTAGAGTAAAGGGCCCGTGTAGGGAGCACTGGTTTGTATCAGTTTGTTTATTGCGGCTTTTTTGAAAGACGCAATATTTGGTCAGTTATTGTTACCGGAGCTTTATATAGTTTCCGTATTTATTTCAGTTAAAAATAAATGTAAGATGAATTTGAGTGCGCCAGTCGAGTTTTGCGGACAGGATAATTATTCAATAATTAGCAAATTTCACTCCAAGATTTCAATTTTGGCTTATTGCATTGTTGTTTTCATTACTGTGATCATTGTTAGCATTCTTAATTTCTTTAAAGGTATTTAATCGCACTTATTTCATGTTTTTCAGGATTTATACACGTATACATTTATATTTTTGTGCCTACTGCAAAACATATATATTTTTCAAACGAGTTTATTACATTACGCATTAAAATCTTATTTAGATAATTGTGATATTTATAAATAGGTGAAAATGGAAACGATACTTCAACAAGTTTGACTATTATTAACCAGCAGGTAATAGAAAATAATCAAAAGGCACTCGAAGAATTACATAGAGCATCTGACGTACGTAAATATAATTTATTAGTATTAGATCCAAATTCTAACCTCAAAATTAAATTCCCCGCATTTGCTCAACAATTATTAGAATTAAATATCTTTTCACTCTGTAGATGTATTTTATTTAAAAAGTATTAAAACTGCATATTTTTTTGTTCTGTACCCATAATTCTATTTAAAAAATGAGTAGCTATAATGGGCGAAAAAGTATTTAATTATATTATTTATTAAGTAAAACGAAGAAATTAAATTTTATTATTATTAAATATTATATTACACTTATTTGATTTGTTTATTAGTTTCTTCGTCGTTTTATTTAATTACGTAATAAATAAAGTCCATTTTTTAAATATATTTAAAAAATGGACTTTATTTTTCATGCTCATAATTAGTTAAAACTTTTTTTTTAGAAATGCTACAAAAAGGATTATGTTGTAAAGTGTATTGATATAGCAACACGTTATCCATACCTGATAGACGTAACCCTTCCGAATTCAAATGGTATAACTCCATTTCATCGAGTCTGCTATCGTGGAAATTATGACCTGATTGAATGTATGATAGCTGAAGGTAGATTTTATTAAATTATTTTATTTTAAACTGATGTTAAATCAAAATCTGTTATTATTATGTTTTAAATTATGTGAAATATTGTTCAATAGGAGCAGATCTGAGTAAAACAACTGATTATGGAGAAAATTGTTTCCACATGGCAATTGATTACTACATTAGAAATCCGACTAAAAGGCAATTTAAATGCCTTGATCTCCTCTACAGAAATGGTATTGACAGTTACTGTTGATTTAAAAATAATAAATAAAAATACATACTTCTAATTTTACCCAACAATCAGAGTAATAAATTTTTTTTTTTATGTTTAGGGTGTTTTTTGAAGAAGAATAGTGAATGGTACAAAAAATTTGTATCTTATGCAAAAGAAGAGGAGAACGAAGATCTTGTGCAGTGGTTAGAATCTCACTCGACTCCTATCAATAAAAAATCAGAATGATGAAAATGACTAAATGAATATGTCGAGTGTAAGTTTAAGGACATTTTTTAATACTGTCTAAGTTCTCTTAATTATAATTGAATATAATTTGATTAAAAGATTAAAATTTTGTACAAAAGTTCAACAATTGTTAAAATTATTTGAAAAAAATTTAATACTAATAGAAAGTTCAGTTTTAAAGTTTATTTCTAATGTTTCTAAATTTTCAACGTAGTTTTTCAATGTAGTTTTTCACAAAATTACTATTTATGCTATTGCTATTGAAGTAGCTGTTACTTTCTTCCATTTTGTAAATACAGTAATTCGTAGTACAATCCTTTTTTTTCGATCAACTCTTTATGGGTACCACTTTCCGCAACTTGGCCGTCACTTATAACACATATTAAATCAGCATTTTCCACAGTTGAAAGCCTATGTGCTATTAGAATGCAAGTTCTACCTTCCCTTGTCTTATCTAGTGCTGCTTGGACAATCTAAAATTAATGTTTTAATTGAAGAATATATGTCAGATTTAACAATTTATATTTGGGTTTGTCAAATTTTTAATTTAAATACTATAACTTATACCTTTTCACTTTCCGAGTCCAGTGCCGATGTAGCTTCATCTAATAAAAGAATTTTGGGATTTCTGACAAGAACTCTGGCAATAGCAATTCTTTGTTTCTGACCCCCAGAAATTTGAGTTCCTCTATCTCCAAGTTTAGTTTCATATCCAAAAGGCAAGGATGAGATAAATCCATGTGCATTTGCTTGTTTTGCCGCCGCGATTATATCCCCCATTGGCACTTGTCTTGTATTATCGCCATAAGCAATATTTTCAGCAATTGTCCTTGCAAAAAGCGTTGGTTCTTGAGATACTAATCCTAAGTTCATTCTCAAACAAGCTAAAGGCATTGATTCTATATCTTTATTATCCAATTGCTACAAAAGAAAACAGTATTGATAATAATTACTATTTTTCTATTTTTTTCCAGTGATGTGGCCGTTATGTAGCAGGTTTGAAACAACAATATATGCAAGATTTTAGGGACATTCTGTTACATCACTTTTTTTAGAGAGGAATTTCAAGACGTTTCTAGGAATTTTAAGGGATTTTTACAATTTTATCTCTTTTATGATTTTTACGAAATTCTAAAGATTTCTAGGATTTTTAAAAGATTTCGTAGAATTTTAAGGTATCTCAGGATATTTCGCGGAATTTTAACGGAATTCATGAAGTTTTAAGAGATTTTTTAAAGCTAAGGAATTTTAAGGGTTTTTAAAATAATGTTTGAAGAGGTTTTCACGAATTTTATGTGATTTCGAAGGTTTTCGTGAAATTTTAAGTGATTTCAAAAGATTTCTCCGTGTTTTAAGAGATTTTAAGGAATTTTAAATCTTTTTGTCAACTTTCGAGGAATTTTAAGAGATTTCAAAAGGTTTCAGAGAATTTGAAGGGACTTTAAGGAATTTTAAATGTTATCATAAAATTTCCAGGAATTTTGAAAGAATTCAAGAGATTTTAATAATTTAAATGGATTTTTAAGGGGCGTAAAGGGATTTTCAATGTTATCGTAGAATTTTAAAGAATTTCAAGAAGTTTCTAAGAATTTTAAGAGATTTTCACAAATTTGAACGGATTTCAAAAGAATTTTATGACTTTTAAAATATTTTATTGGATTTAAAGGATTTTAAAGTTTGTCAGCGATTTTTAAGATTTCTAAGAGATTTTAAGGTATTTTAAATCTTGAAGTGAAATTTCCAGGTATTTGAAGAGGTTTCAAAAGGTTTTTAGGAAGTTTAAGGGATTTAAAAATATTTTTAATGATGTGGGATTTCGAAGAATTCTAAGAGAATTTAAGAAATTTTTGTGATTTTTTAAAGATTTTGTGAAATTTTAAAAGATTTCATGGAATTTGATGAGATTTCTTATAATTTTAATGGATTTTAAAAGACATAAAGGGCTTTTATATGTTATTGTAGTATTTTAAGGAATGTCAAGAAATTTTCACCAGATATAACAGATTTCAAGAGATTTTAAATATTAGCGTAAATTTCAAGGGATTTTAAATATTATCGTAGAATTTTAAAGATTTTCAAGAAGTTTCTAGGAATGTTAAGAGATTTTAACAAATTTGAACGGATTTCAAGAGATTTTTGTAACTTTTAAAATATTTTATGGGATTTAAAGAATTTTAAAGTTTGTCAGGTAATTTTATTGAGGGATTTCAAAAGAATTTCTATACATATATGATTTTCTAAAGATTTTGTAGATTTAAAAGGATTTCGAACGCTTTCGTAAAATTTAAGGGATTTCATGGAATTTGATAAGATTTCTAAGGATTTTAAGAGATTTTAAATGTTAAGAAATTCTAAGAGGTTTTTTTTAGGAGTTTTGAGAGATTTTTGCGAATTTTAACTTGGATTTCAAGAGATTCATGAGACATTTCGTTACACCACTTTTTTTAAGATAGGAATACTTGCCACTGTTCCTGATATGGGGTCATAAAATCTTTCCAGTATTTGAATAATTGTACTTTTCCCACAACCACTGGAACCAATTAATGCAATAGTTTTTCCGGTAGGTACTTCCAAATTAAAGTAATCCAAAACTCGAGCACCACTTCTCGTAGGATATTGAAATACGACGTCTTTATACTTTACTTCTCCGCAGAATTTCTAAAACGAATAAAGCTTTATTTTAAATAAAGCTGCAAATTGAAACTGATATTCTGTGTGGCCGTAAGATTGTCAATGAAATATGATATATTTTCGAACTACTATTTAATTTACTAACTTACATCATCATTTTTAGAAATATAAAATGGATCTTGAATTTTTGGCTTGCGTTCGAAAATCGAAATAATACTTGCAGCAGCTTGCAATCCTTTTTGAACATTTGGAGCATGTGCAGACGCATTAGCAACCATAACAGTTCCCATAATAAGTGTCTGGGAAACTCTAAAGAATTTTTTTCAAATTAATTTTGACATTTATAAAAATTATAATAATTATTAATTAATGTTTGCAAAGTATCAAGTAGCATTTAAAAAAAACAAGTTAAATACTTGAAAACAGTTGAATAATGTAAGTCCTTTTGTTTCATCAAATATCCCCCATAATACATGCAGGTCCCGAGAGCAATATAAGAGACAGATCTGGCCAAAGCAAAAATCAAACCACGAAAATGAGTATTTTTTTTCGCAAGTGTATATGAAGGCTTCATTGCTCCTACATATGAATTGTAAAAGGTTTCCTCTATTCCAAGAGCCACTACAGTTCGGATGTTGCTCACAGCTTCTACAGCAATCTGTAATAAAAGTATTTGGATTATTTTTATAATATGGAAAACATGTTTAGTAATTAGTCATCGCAGTACCTATTGTAATTAAAAAAGGGCTCATTTTAAAGGTAAATTTCTATGGAATCTGATAGACTAATTGAAATAATTGTACAATTATTTCTCTGCATTGTCCACGGGTTTAAATTTGTATTTAAAATACGTGACAAATGTCCAAAATGGGTAAAAAAGGTGAACAAGTTCAAGATAGTTGAAAAAAGTTGAATAGATGACGACCTGTGATGACTGTAATTAAAATATATATGAAAAAAGTTAGGGAAAAACTAACTTTTGTTGATGTTTCGAGGTCTTTGTGATAACTGAGGGTTTCCTTTCTGTACATCAAGTTCTGTAGATACCCTGTGACAAGAATTAATGGAACGAAAGCCGTTCCTACTAGTCCTAGTCTCCATTCATAGTAAATAGACATAGCAATTGATATTACAATCGTACTATAGGATTGGACAATGATTCCAATTCGCTGACCAGTTGCACCCTGAACAGCTGCCGCTTCCGTAGATAATTTAGAGCAAAGAGCTCCTGTTCCATTTGCTGGATCATCGAACCAACCTATCTCTTGACGCAACATTGTTTGAAAAATCAAGCCTCGTAATCTCAACGTCAAACATTCACTGGCAATACCAAAGAGCAAATACTGAAAACGAAAACACATTTATATTAATTTTACATGCATTTCTTAAGTTATATAATTTTTATAATCAACTAGCAGAAATTACCCGGTGTTGCCCGATAGATTTCGTAGATTTTATAAAAACGTATATTATAAACTGACCTGAGCAAAATTGGATGCACCAATTAATACACCAGCTGATACGAAATATGTGCAATATATTTTTGTCCGACTGCGAATTAAGTCCGAATCTGGACCCGATAATTCCTATAAATTAAATAAATCTAATCTTTCGACGATATTCAGTTGATGCTTACCATAAGATTAGTGAAAATTTTTAAACACAGAATCCAATAATAGAATAAAACGAGGGGTTGGCAACTCAACCAAGCGGGTGTACACCTAATTTTGACTTCGAGATATTTCAGGATATTTCAATGACTCCAGAAGATTTCACTGACTTCAGGAGATTTAATGAAAATTCCAGGGATTTCACGTGACTTCAAGTGAATTCACTTGATTTTATTTGAATTCACTTGATTTCATGTGAATTCATTTGTGTTTATGTGAATTCATGTGACTTTATATGAATTCAAATGACTTCAGATAGTTCAGGAGATTGAAGACAATTGAAGTGAATTCATCTGAATTCACTGATTTCGGGAGATTTCACTAAATTAAAGTCACCTGAAGTCATTCGAATTCTTCTGAAGTCACTTGAAATTTTTTAAAGTCATTTAATGATTCTGAAATTTCTGTAGTCACTTGAAGGATTCTAAATTATTTTTAGTGATTTTAGGTGATTTTAGGGAACTTTGAGTGGTTTCAAAGGATTTTGAGAGATTTCAAGTGTTTTTAAATTATGTTAAGTGATTGTAAGAGATTTTAAGGGATTTCAACGATTTTAAGTTATTTTAAGTGATTTTACAGATTTTCAAAGGATTTTGCAGAGGGTTAGTGGTTTTAAAGAATTGTAAGTGATTCTAAAAAATTTTAAGGCATGTAAAAAAATTTTAAGGGATTTTAAGTAATTTTTAAGTTATTTGTGAAATTTTAAAAGACTTAAAATAATATTAAGTTGTTTTTTTTAAGAATTTCAAGGCATTTTAAGATATTTTAAGAAATTGCAAGGGGTTTCAAAAGATTTTAAGCTATTTTAAGGGGTTTCCCAAAATTTCAAGTGATTTTAATGAATTTCAAGGCATTTTAAATGATTTTACAGATATTCAAGGGATTTTAAATAATTTAAAGTGATTGTAAATAATTTTAAGACTTCAAGTGTCTTCAGATATTTCAGAAGAATTCAATGACTCAAGAGATTTCAAGTAACTTCAGGAGAATTAAAGTGACTTTAAGTGACTTCAAACGATTTCAAGCGTCTTCAAGTGAATTCAGGTATTTCAGGAGACTCCAGATATTTCTGGAGAATTCAGGAGATTTCAGTGCAAGTGTACACCTGATTTCACGAGTTGTCAATCCCTCGGAATAAAATTACTCACGTCTATCACATCCCCAAAAAAGGTGGAAAATAATGGGGGAGAGCAACCAACAATTATGGACGCAAGACAGGCCAAAAGTATGTAAAACCATTCTGGTTTGCTCAATTCTAAAATTTTCAGCGTTGAAACTTCTTCCAGCGATTCAACATTTGCCGCTCCATATGAAACCTACAATTTTTCTTTTAACATTATTTTGGCTCACTTTGTGAAAGATATTTTCGATTTTATACTCGAAAATGATTTGATAAATTATAATATACGTTAAATACCTCAGATATGGTACTGGATTCATCATCAGCTATTTCCAATGATTGCTTTTTCTCAAATGATCTTTTTATTTCTCCAGTATGCATTTCCGAAATATCTGTTGCCTATTTTTGAAAAATAATCAATAATAATATGAATATTAGAGGAAATTTCTTAGGAAAAGTAAACTCACTTCTCCAAATTTTAATTTTTACCTGAGCTGTGACAAGCGAATGATAGTGACCTCTTAATTTCATTAAATAATCATGATTGCCTTCTTCTATAACTTCTCCATTTTTTAGGACAATTATTTTGTCAGCTCCTCGAATCGTTGTTAATCTGTGAGCAACAATGATCGTCGTTCTTCCTTTATGTACCTAATAAAATAAAATATGCATTTTCAAAGAACACTCTAGCGAAAGCTTCGGATTGAAATTCATTCTGAACCAATCCGAAATTTTCCGAATTATTCCGGAATTTGTATCCGAAGTTGAAAACTTCCTTCGGATTAGACCAGAATGAAACTGTTTGGTTCAGATACAAATTCTGGAATGATTCGGAAAATTTCGGATTGGTTCAGAATGAATTTCAAAATTTACACATTATAAAAATTACACAGATCCATCTTCAACCTTTTTTTTTTTTGAAATTTTCGGAAAAAACGGAAATTTCGAGATGATTGTCATTTTTAATTTTTTTTTTCTTTTTTTCATAAAAAACTTTGACATTTTCCGCAAATTCTCTGAAATTTTTAGAGTGGGACTTTTTCGTTTTCTATTTTTCTTTTTCAATTGAAAAAAAAATTTTAATTCAGCTTATTTTTCATAAAACTACTCTGAAATTTTTTTAAAATGTACAGAGAACCTTCAAATTTGGAAAAAGATAATAATAATAATTAAAAGTGGTAGTCATCGGAAAAAATGCAATTTTTTTTCGAAAAAGTCAGAAAAAAAATAGAAGATAGCCCTGAATAATTTTTTTGTATTTTTTTTTTTTTTTCAAAAATTACATTTAAAAACAAAGAAAATGAAAAAAAACTTATGATTTAGCCTATTTCTGACTAAACTATAGACTTTTAAAAATTTTGAAGCAGTTAATTTGGGATGAAATTCGTTAGAATTTTTTTTTTAATACGTCGTTTTTTTCTTGTTTACATACCCAAAAAACATAGTTTATTAAATAATTTTACGCACAGTAGATATTAAAAATAAGCTGATAGAAAAAAAAAAAATTTTCAATTGAAAAAGAAAAATAGAAAACGATAAAATCTGCTCGCTTCGATAAGTCAATTTCTGAAAAAGTTACGGCCATTTGAAAAAGAAAAAAGCCATTTTTTTGAAAAAACCATAACTTTTTTTTGGGCTAGGTAAAAAAATTTGAAAACATTCTGAAAAATGTTTTCGATAGGGTAGAAAAAGATAAAAAAGTTACAGCCAAATCGAAAGGGGTCGGCGTCAAAAATGGTCGATTTGTCATGGAATGCCCCATTTATATTTATCTTTACTTATATTTATTTTAGCTGAAGATTCTAAAAATGATTTCAAACATGCGATTTTATGGGGGTCACGCAAATTTACCGAAATTTAAAATTCCCGAATAATAAAAATTTCCGAAATAGAAAATTCCCCAAAGAAAATAATAATACCGAAATTTA
>JAUESH010000043.1:2794152-2807837 GCA_032275165.1 Synergus magnus
TCGCACTCTGTGGCAGGTCAGTGGGTCAGAACAAGTCTTTAAAAGTGTTCACCGAACATAAATTCACCTCGTGTGTTTATACATATTTCAAGATAAAAGGATTACAATGTGGGCAAATTAAATCCGTCGAGAGGCCTTTTAGCAAGAATTATATATTAATGGGCAGTTTTATTAATTTCTGGTTTCTTAAAACAAATTACAAGACTCAAATCGTTTCTCTCTTTTTTTTTTTTTATTAAACCTTGTTTAAAATATAAAAAGAAACTGAGAATGAAGCCAGTTATTTTTCCGTTAGCAATTTATTCTAAAAGTATTGTTGTGAGCTTGTATTTTTTGCAGACATATATATATATAGAGAGAAATAATAGAAGAAGCACTATTAGCATTAGAGCTTATAAAGCATGAAACCTTTTAGATAATTATTTGAGGACAAAAAAACTGCATTTTTTCAATACAAGTCTCGTTATGAAGATGATAGCACCAGCAAATGAAAGAAAAGGTCCATTCCGTGAACCGGCTTGGATCTCGAAAGCAACGAGCTCTTAACCTTAATGAATCTTTGCTTAGTCAACAGCGAATAGAACAATTTTCTAAAAATTACCTGAGGGTACATTTGCAACGAGTACTTTCTTCTTTCATTCATATTTCACTTGTCTCTACTAATCCATTGCATATATGCTTATACTTATGTTTATGCTTAAGCTTAGCCCCAGTACAAACACTTATCGTAATTATTTACTCATATCAGATGAATTAATCACATTACAAAATAAGCAATTAAAATTTTTAATTAAATCTATAAACTAAAGACAATCCTTACATTAACTCTTTCTGTATTTTTAATATAGCTGTTTAATAATTTGAAACGGTTATCCACCGTGATTCCTGCAAAATTCTTGGACTGACGTCGTATATTATAAAGAATATCAAGAACACCAAGAATATCTGGGAATATTGATAGAATATATGGCATATTTAGTGAGTGTACCAGGAATATCGGTCGACTCCACGAAATTATCTTTAAAAAAATACGCAAGACAAATTTATGGTACGCTGCAAAATTTGCTGCCGGCAGGTTCAAGAGTGTGGAAGTCTATTCGGAACACACATACAGACATTTAGTTTTATATATATAGATATATACTTAATGCCTATTTGGTTATTCAAATCGAGAGGAAAGATAAAAGCAACAAATAAAATTGTCCTCGTCCCGAATGTGGAATTTCTTTGGGCTTAATAGAGGAGTCATTTGAATGAATCTTACCTATAAATCTTTTAACTGACGTGGACTTTCCTTATGCGAAATTTTTCGTGGACCTGTAGTGTAATGGAGCCCATTCAGTAAGGGGTACATATACTATAACCTTTGAAGAATAGGAATTATAGTCTAAGGAATAAAAGACTCTATATACATATGTATATGTATTTAACGTGAGATTCTGCAAGGTATGATAATGGCTCTCGAGAGCACGTGGTGTTTTCTCTGACATTATTGAGGTAAAAGACGTTTCTACTTCTAAGCCCGACGTGCCGCACTACGAAGACCATTACGGCTAATTGTTCGTTTAAGCACCTCGAGATAAACGTCTCAGCTACTGTTTAAAAAGATTTTTCCGCCTTAAATTTGCAACATCAACAGCAGAGATTGATATGCCATTTTCACTTTGGCCCAGTTTCCGTGATGAGAGAAAATGTAGTCGATCTAATTTTCAATATTATTTTAATTTTTCTGATAAAGAATTTTTCTTTGATTTCAGAACCTATCGAGAGCAGGTCCAGGGTTTTTTCTCCAAGAATGGACTACGACGAATGGACACCCCTCGGCCGAGGAGACCCACTAAAAAACGATCCTACATTCGACTACGTCCCGCCAGTACTCGACAGAGTCCAATACTGGCTAGACTCTCATACGACTGAATCATCAGCAAAACGTGACATCCTTGTCCTCGGAGTAACTGCCAAAAAAACGAGTCCAAAGATCTCTGAACATTTTCTCAAATTCGTGGATGGACCCAAATTCAACAGAAACCAGGAAACTTTCAGAAACGATTACACAGGCAGCACTGGTGCAGAACCCCCAAAAATTATGCGCAACAACAACTTCAGAAGTGGACCCATGGACTTCAGAAACCAAAACAGAATCCAGTCCCTACCAGCCAGTTATTATCCCAGTCCATTTTACAACCAAAAATTAAAGCCATACACCATGATGATGCCACCACCCATAAATCAAAAACCCATCAATGAACTGGCTCAAAATTCTTACGGAAATCCTCACAAAGAGAAGATCGTCTTCCCAGAATCTCAACATTTCAGCACTCAAACTGAAGAAGGACCTATCTCACAAGAGACTCAGTTCTACAATCATCCTCTCAAAACCTTCCCTCAAGGTCATCCACCCTTGAGGTCAACTCACTCTCATGTTTCCCCTCTTCCCCAAAAATCCAAGCTTATGATCACCCAGGTAGAAAACATGCAGGGCATGTTCAGCCCTTCCTCCCAAATTCCCAACCAAAGATTCGAAGCCACAACTCCCTCGGTGTCGTTCGAAAAGTCGAATCTGATCTACCAGTCAACTCAAACCTTGTCAGGCGGCTGGATAGGTTCTAGCAGACCTACTTCCTCCGCTCCACCAGTAGAAACAAATCAAATCACGTGGAAACCACCCGAAGGGTACGAAACTGATCATCATGGATCTGCATCAGCCAACCATGACGTCATCGTTGGTCAAAATGCTAACATCATCGTTGATGGAGATAGTAACGATAATGAGGAAGTTGTGATTGGACATAAGAATCTCTCCTCCCAGGAAGATGATCCCCAAAAACATGAAGAAAAAGGACTATTAGAATCAGTCACCTCGACTGAATCTTCCATTTCTTCAACGGGACCCAAAATGCACATCGTTGTTGCCAATTCTCCCTCATCGCTTGATATCGATGCCCAAAAGCATTCAGTTTCAATCGTCATGCCAATCAACTACGTCGAAACGAAGCCTAACTCGAGTCTCAATTCCACTGAATCAACTCCTCTCACCTCTACTTCAACTCGAAGTTCTCTGATTCAAGCCGACAACAAAATGAATAACAAAATGAATGACAAAATGAATGAAAAAATGAATGACAAAATGAGTGACCATCTGAATCAAAATGCAGATGAGTTTCCAAGTAACTCTATGAGTTCCCAAGAATTCGTAAGTTCTCCAGAATCTATTAATTCAAACTTCATGGAAAGACCTCTCAAAGTGCAGAAACCACAACCCTTTAGAAGTAGCATCAGCTCTCCAATGATGCCTTTTTTCATGGAGAATACCCAAACAGCTTACCCCTCTAAAATATTATTTAACGGGATTCCACCAACTCGACAACCAGCAAGGCAGCCAAACTTTCATATTTTCGGTGAATCAGCGCCACAACACATGGCTCTTCAGCATCCACGACCTATGATGATGCCTCGTCCTGGAGAGCCACGTCCTGGCTTTAGACCACCCGTTTCGATGACCTTGGCTCAGGTACCACCTTCTATGACTCATATGAAAATGCCACCACCTCAGAGCGTCATGAGACCACCGATGAGTGCAGATCAAGCTTATCAACATCAAAATCAACACCATCAGAATCAATATCAGAATCAACACCAGAGTCAACATCAGGATCAGCAACATAAGATTCAGCAAGATCAGAATCATCAACATCAGAGTCATCAGCAAAATCAAAATCAACAGCAACATCAGAATCATCAGCATCATCAAAACCAGCATCAACTCTTCCCTGCGACCTTCACCAGCTCCCCTACTGGTTCAACTTCAACTCTACAAGTAACTCGAGCCGAAACTCAAGGTCACAGGTACTCAGCAGTTCCGGATCCAATGTTACTAACAACGATGCAGTCCTCAGTGTTTCCCCCAACTACTAGAGAACCAGTTTCGATGAATAGAGATGGTTTCTTGGAATACACAAGAAACCAGTCACCTCTGATGCATTTGCTGAATAGCGAAGAGTCACAGAAGGTCGAGATTGGATCTTCTGATTTCACACCAACATCTTCTCTACAGACAACAACTGTTCCAAGTTTGACGACTGATCCAATTTTCTCGCATTATAAGCAACCTGCTAAGCCCATTCGGGGACCAATGTATCTTATAATTCAAGGTCACTCGAAGGTGAAGACATACAAACCTACTGTGAATAAATATGGATTCCCTGTAGAGAATAATGAAATTCTAGATAATACGACAGAGAGGCCACAGTCGAAGCTGGAGAAGTTGGTTAATGAAAATGCAAAGGCTAATGCTGCGACTAGGGAAATGGATCTTAGTGCAAGAAGGAAGCTGGAAGATAGGAAGGAAAATCGAGAAGGACCGATAAGTTTACTGAGTTTGGTGGAGAATGGATTTAGTGCTTTTACCGTCTCTCCACCACCTGCTACTGAAGAAGAGAGACAGACCAATTCGGTTACGACTATAGAAATCAATGGTAACTAGGATGATTAATGGACAATGGTAGTTGTATTTTGAGATTAGAATGTTTATTTGAGACAAATTTGACAAAAGATTAGTGATTAGCTCATGTTAAGTAGGGTGGCTAAAAAAAAATGAAGTTCCTTTGATTTGTGGGGACACCCCCCCCTTAATCAAAAAAGCTTCCATTTGGTAAAGAAAATTTGTCAATTTTTTTCAAATTCTTTGAACAAAGGGATCGTAAAAAATCGTATTTTACGGTTGTGAGTGGTTTAACACACGTGGGATCCAAGATACCCTTGTTAAAAAAAATTGAGAAAAATTCACATTTGTTTTTTAACCAAACGGAAGCTTTTTGGGGGGAGTCCACACAAATCAAAGGAACTTTAATTTTTTTGAGTCACTCTTATGTTGAGTGTATGATACCATGGGGTGGTAATAATTATTGAGTTGGAATGTTGAGTTTAAGGTAAAGTTGGAGAGACTGAATTTATTTTCTTTGATGAGTATTTCATATTTTGATCTTTTGTTCAAGAGTTTTGAGTTCAGAGCATCATTCTGAGTTTTTAAAAGCTGAATCGTTTTTGCAAATAGTTCTTTTCATTGGTCTGACTTTTAATCTATCCACAATATACAAATATACTCTATACAAATGTTCGAAATCTTTCAATACAGGATTAAAAATTGAAAACCATATACTCATTATAAACATCGAAAGAAAAAATCAAAAATTAATTTCCAAGAGTGTACATATTTATGTTCATAATCCATATATGTTGTAAATTTCGTTCTAGTTTCGAAGTAATAATAATTCGAAATTCGTAATACTACTTAATTAGAAAATTAGAAAAAATCCATAAATATAGAAAGTTCTGCCAATATATAGATATATAGGGAAATTTTCTCTTTCATTTTTATTAGATTATTCAGTGTAACATATTGTACATTTTTCGTCTCACATTGGTTAAAAATGGTCATTGAAGAAACTTCTATGTATATTATAATGTTTATTAATATTCCATTAAGTTTCTTTCACAAATTTTTCAATAGATCTAAAATAATAAATGTCATGATGTAAAGTAATTGTTAACATTTACAAATTTTGCTTAACTGAATGCTATTTAGCTAGTAAATATCATAATTTTATTATAAAATTTTTATTATAAATTATTGCTTAAGAAAATTTGTGTTTTATTTTTCACGTTTGATTCCGAGATGAAAATCGTTGGTAATTTTCAGTGTGCCAGTATAAATATAGATGTGAGTTTTATAATATCGTGAATCTTTATTTGATTAAAAAATATTATAAGAATACATTAAAATAGATGAATTTTTCGCTTATTGTTGATTTTATAAACCTTGTTTCTTTTGTCAAAGAAAAATATTTTTACATTGTTACTGAATGAATTATTATTGTTATTTTTAAGCAGCTATAGTTTATAATATGTGATTTGTTCAGCGTGCCAAGAATTTGTTTATATTTTTTTAAGAAAGAGGCGTCTGATATTTTTTCGATTGTTGGAATTTACGTTTATACATAAATAGTTTTTACCGTGAGTTTTGATTTTAATTAAGTTTCGTAATTAAAAATAAGAAGACGAATCGACAGTCGCTCTAACGTTAACACCTAGTCTTATTATACCAGTTACCAAACATATCGTCTATGACACTAACAATAACTCGTATTATATTTCTATATATGTAAATGTATTTCCATCTTTAGAATCTTTCTTGCATATTAGCTTTATAATTTCGAAATACTCACAAAGTGAGATTATAGGCTTGTTCATCGATATATTAAGAACTAGAAAAATTAGTTTCGAAAATAATTAGAGTTTAATAAAAAAAATTGCGATAGAGTGCTTACTCGAAATATTGTTTAGGATGAAATTAAACAGTTATATGAATACAAAGAAAAACATTATTCAATATTTATACATTACATATTTTTAGTTTTAGCAATTTTAAACTGAATTTTAAATTCAAAATCTTTTTAATTTGTTTCCATTAGGAGTAGTTTTGAGTAAGAGCGAGGTTACTGTAATTTTCAAAATGTATACCCGAGTCTACTTAGGTCTGTTACATATTATGTATAATGTTTGTACCTGATGGTCATGTTTTGTTGATTCTTATATTTATAATAGTAAAATATTAAATATTATCTATTTTGCCAATACTTCAACCTTCTCCCTTACGTAAATTTTAATCCTACATAATTTAAATTACAAGAATGTCTTGCGCGCGCTAAAGCGCCTGCCTTTATCAATAATTTATACTTATAATAATTTTTAAAAGTCTTATGTTAAAATATCTGTTTTGAACACTGTTTTCAATTCTTTTGAAATTCCTTTAAAATTATTTAAAATTAGTTGGAAGCTCTGATCTCGATTTTAAAGTACAGTTGGCGAATACAAATTCAACCAATCAGTGAAAAGAGAATGTGTCTTCAGATTTCGAGATTGTGAGAATCTATTTTCGATATAATGGCAACCGATTTTATGATAGGATTAATCTTTCTAGACTCATTATAAAAGTAAATTTTCGCGCAGTACGTATTGTCAAATTGATGAGATTCATAACGAGGTGGAAATAAAAAACAATTCAAGGGAAAAGAGAATATACATTTGCTGCAATTTGAAAAATAACTGGGACAAAAGTGTTTTATTTTAATTAAAACTGTTGAAGACATGTGATAGAGTATAAGAGTGAATGGGACCAGAAAGAAGACTTATGCTCATATCGCAATATGAAGAGGCAGCTCGTTATTGTAAGTTACTACAGTCAGTATATATACCTCTTTTAATAAACGAAGAAAAATACGATCACATCATATAGGAAAAGAGAGTTGGCAAAAGTATCAATCGATTTATCGCCATTTTAATGGACGTTGATTTTGCTTTGCGAGTCATACTCTTCAAAGCGACCCTCCATGGAGTCACGAATCGAAATTTAGTCACCTTCATAAATATTTAAACGCGTTCCACTTTGTAATATAGGTAAGGTTCGGGATTTACGAGCCCTCGGATTGGCCTTCAACTGAAATGAAGTTCCAAGTGCAGGAGATCGGACAGACGCAAAAAATGTTCTAAGTAATTTCCTCGAAAAAGTCGTATATTATGCCCAAGTAACTGCTATGTTCAGTGATTAAAAGAACTCACCTAAAGTTCCGTAGAAAAAGGTCTATTGCTGAAAAAAGAATTATTTTTATTACATTAATTGTTTCAAATATATCATATAATACGGGAATTTCTATGCCTATACAAATGTAATTGAATTATTTTGACCAGATATTATAAATAATCAAACTTTCTTAAAAGCTGTACACCTAATCATTAAACTTGCTAATTAATCTTATATCAGCTAATTAACTTTGTACAATTTCAGCATGACCTCAAACTACCAAGTAATCATTTTCTCACTCCTGTAGCTCGTGAAAGATAGCATAATCGATTTTCACCTTCGTCGGCTACAAGACCAATCTAATCCTGTTACATGCCTTCGTAACATTCGTGTATCCGGAAGTACCGGGAGGCTGTAATACGTTAGCGATAACAAGATACCAACGTGGCAGAAAATATATTCACCTGGCAACTGACAATGATAAATCTCGTGGCTTCGTCTTTTGTGATTTAATATTCTATAATACAGCAATATTAAACGCGTGATACAGCACGCGGGAAATATTGCATGAATTTTACGAAATTTATTGAGATTTTAGAGAAATTAAGGGATTTCACGGTATTTCGAGGATGTTTTTGGAACGTCTTTCGGACATTGGATATAGGGACGTTCCTGGAACATTTCTAATATCGTTATGTACATACATTACATTAAAATCTACAGTTTTAAGCATGATTAATACAATTTAAGAATTGACATGCATACTCTCAACTTCTTTCGCGCAAAAATTAATTTCGACCGTTCGTCAATCGTCGTACCGTCATCACGTGTTCTTGCTCGCTGAAATTGAAAATCAATTTGCTTTCACGCCATCCCGAGTCGCTTTTTGCACCACCCAGTCTCGGAGATCAAAGTCGTCTGCGCGAGTGACAAAATTCGTCAATGTCGTACGACCGATCATCGAAAACCCGATCTTGGGTATCGATCCACGGATCAGCATAAAGTTCATCTTTCGTGAGAATGATACTTGAATCCACATCGCTTTCATATTCGAGAATTCAATTTTCAATCTATTGAAAAGGAAGAATCAAAACATGTTCAAAACGAATCAAAATGTTCTGGAAATTAGTAACAATGAATGAATAAGCATTTTTTTATGGAGAGATATTTATTCCCCTTGAATATAGTGTTGAAAAGACGGGTAGCCACGAGGTATCATAATATTATAACATCTCCATTTTTATGACCTCTTTGTACAAATTACATGGTCCTCAGAGCTCAAATACAGTGTGAACTTGCTGTGTCATTTTTTCTCACACTTGTCATTAGTCTCTTCTACATATACAAATGAACCCACGCAAGGGACAGGTATAACGGTATGAACACCTTCACGTCGTTTACTTTTCATGTAACCTTTAACACGGATCCCTACTCCACATGACAGCTTACCAAAATCGTGACTTTTACTCCCGATCGTGATCGTCAAACAAAAGGCGATTAAAGAGTGCTAAGCATCCTTCTCTTTACATGACATATTAATTTTATGTTGCCATTATGAGTTCAAAGTATATGTATATAATGTAGAAATAAATATTTGTTTGTAATCAAACTTTAACAATGATTAAAATAAGAAATGAACATCGAATAAATCCCAAACAATCATTTTTTGATCCAATACTAGAATTTACAAGCAGTTTTTATGACAGGATTGTTTTTGAGGCTAAAATCAAATTATTGAAGATTTTTCAGAATTTCTCTTTTTTCTTTCAATGAAAAGCATAAGTAAATACCATAAATTAATGTTATAAGGTAATGTAAGTTAACAAAACTACAATATGTAAAGTAGCTCAGGGTCACTAAAGTTGTAATTGATTCATAAAGAAAACGATGATTCTGATTTAATTCGAGTCTACTTTTTCGTTTTGTATTGTGCTGCCATATATTCTCCGACAGTAACTTGAATATTAGTAATAACTTCCCACCAGAAAATTTATCTATGCTAAAATTAAATTTTATAATAAAAAGGAAAAAAATGAAGGAAATAAGAAGAATCAAAGGAGGTTCGAGATACCAAACTGGTCCCCGAATTTTTGTTTCGGGCCACATTTGGGCCCTGAAGACAGTTTTTTTCGACTTCAGCAATTCCGAGACTCTGTTTCTTTGCTCGGAGATTTATGCCACTGACATTGAAATTAAATTACTCCATAAATTATCTTCAAAGTTAGTCCATTTTTCTGTTCTTTTGTCAATGGGAAAAACTATCTGAACTAATAGCGTTCATTATTTTTTTAATATAAGGCGTCCTGTGTTAATTATAGAATGATCTTTAAAATTTGTTAATTTTCGAAAAATCTTTCAAATTGATTGCAAAAAGTAATTCTTAAAAGGTGGAATACCAGTTGCTTAAATGCTGAGCAAAACTACTCGAGTACTCATAAGATAAAAACGTGGAATACGATAGCAGGATGCAACCAGCGCATTCATTTGATCACAAATGGATAGACAACTTTTTAGACTATCGCCTATAGAAATAAATATAACGTTTGCTCAATTTAGCGTGTGATCGATTCTCTCGCTGGTGGAACATGTGTGTCCGGTATTGCCTGGAATTCCATCCACATTCCCTGCTCTCTTCTTTAAATAGAGTGTAGGAGAAATTTCGAAAAAAAATTACACGAAGTTCTGTGAAAATTCCAGTAAAATTAGGTATGCTGGGCAGGTACGCTCTAAAAAAGTAATTTCACAGATTTCAGGGGCATCACTCAAATTGAAAAGTATCTGGGCAATTAGTAATTTCCATATATTTAAAAATGTCGACAAGCAGGTTGCTCGTTTCAACTATGTAACGTGGCGTTTATTGCGCAGCGGGACATTTTTATTGGTCAGCTACTCCTGAGATGTGATGTACGGTCATATATGTCCGCAAGAGTATCTTGGAATTGAAATTTGTTGGTCCATTCTGTTCTAACATGAATGACTTTTCCCCCAAGGATTACAAGCGACGCGCCCAAATGAAAATTACTCCTTTCTGCGTCTCTTTCCCTTCCATTTTTTTTCTTTCACTTTCTTTTTCTTGTAACATGCATAATCAAGTTTCAAAAAATCCGCGCGCAGATAATAATGTGTAGTGCATTTTCGATCAATTTGCGTTTGCATTTACGATCAATTTCAACACTCGCCTTCTATGACCGATATAAAAAAGAAGGTTTAAGGGGTCGTAAATCATCATTACCCTTAACAGCGGTTCCTTGAATTCGATAATAACCTTGAATATTTTTGCATGGAACGAGGCCACAAGCCCTCCAGCTACTTTATAAATGCTTGTCAGATAAGCCATTTCATTTTCACGAGACCAAAGGACCGCTCCTGTAAACTTTAAATTTTGTATTCAAATTTGAATCTTTGTTACAATTACCCATCAAGGCAGATAAATTATTATTCAATGTAGACAATGAGGAGATTTTAAAAGCAATCAATACAAAATGTAGCCTATGTACAAAATGTAGAGGGTAAGAATTTACAAAAATGCAAGGGGTCAACCACTGCGTTTTCGTGTACCAGGAATATATTTCCAAAAGAATATTCGGGAATATATCGGAATATGAATTAAAAAACTGAAATTTGTCTACAGGAATGAAATCTGATGCAAAGAAAATTTCCAAAGAGTGCGGGAAAGGAAAAACCTGCAGCTGCTTCGAACCCCATAAACAACATCTCGATGTCGAGAATACCGAGTACTACTTACTAGAGAATACTTGGCGCATGGAAAACCTTGACAATTTCTCATTCCATTCAACGTTATATGCTCGAAAATCGAGATATAGTAGTTAAAGCATCGTAAAGTATTCTTTTAAATTTTATTGCGTTTTTTAAGCAAATTCCATAAAAATGATGGATCTGTTTCGAAAGGATTTGCTTTAATTATTTGTTTAGACATAAATAATATGGTGCAACTGAGGTCCAGTAGTCAAAGTTTCAAGACTTTAAGAAGGCAATTTAAGTTTTCAAGGAGACTTGGAAAAGATCTGTCTTTATCTCTTATCATCCAAGTTTGCAAATGCATATTTCCATTTAACTCTCAACGTGATCTTAGGAAGAAAAGTGCAGGAAAGTTGCAGTTTTAATAAAGTTCAGACTACAATACCAGGGTCGAGGATATTGAATTCTCTAGACAATTATATTCTCTGTAAATGAAAAGATTATTATTATTATTATTATTGTTATTATTATTAAGATATGGTTTTTAAAATAAGTCTAATTTAAATAGAATATATTCTATGGATTTGATTAGAGTATAATATTCTAGATCCTGGTAATGTGGCTTCTATATCATTATATCTACGTTTCAACAAGAGAATGAACTATAATGAACACACTCGAGACGAGTGAAATTCTAGAGAGTAACTGCTTGGTAGTGGATGGACAGATATATAATTAAGTGCATTAAACGATAATGGAAGCATTAAAATTTTCACAAGAAGCGCAGTCGACAGGTGGCAGACGACTAAACGTCTTAAATTAAAATTGAAATCGTTATGTAAGTGCCTGAAATTATTAGATCAATATGACTTTGTAGTGCAATTAGAAGAGGCGTTATTATGAGATTTCCTATGTCTTGCCTTAGAGTGAAATAGAACATGAAGTTAGATATTAAAATTTAATTTATAATAAAGCCAAATTCTGAATTCATGATTTTTATTTTTATACTAAAAAAAAAATTAAACATCATCGTTTTCATGACAAGGATTTTTTCGAAGATAGTTGCTTTTTTCCGGGCTTTCCTTTCATGATTCCATAGAGATTATAAGTAACTAGCATTTATCAAGGGGGTTTTCCTACTTGTTTTTATAAGAGCGAAATAATTTTTAATGCAAGTTCAAAATATTGAATCAATAATTATCAAATTGTGAAGGAGTAACTAATTTTAGCATATAAATTTCAATTGTTGTAGCTTCAATGTAGAAAGGCAGGACACAATCGTACTTTATTATAGTTATTTAAAAATCAAATG
Organism: Synergus magnus; assembly: GCA_032275165.1. Lineage (NCBI taxonomy): Eukaryota > Metazoa > Arthropoda > Insecta > Hymenoptera > Cynipidae > Synergus > Synergus magnus. Next base: position 2,806,743 of record JAUESH010000043.1, read on the forward strand.
CCCAGAAGTTGCACAGTTTTTTGTCTCCCTAAAATTGGGATCATTCAAGCGTGTCCTCTTTAAAAAAAAAAAGTGGTGTACCGAAATGTCTCGAAAATTTCGCGTACATTGTTGTTGCAAACTTGATTGGCTTTTGAATGATTGAAGTTGTAAAATGGAAAGAAAGATAATCGTGCGCGTAGCATGCATGTTGATTTGCTAATAGTTTTTAAAAAATGCAATGTATTCCGACACTGGAATTGCATAAATCTCTGGCATGGAAGAAGGAAGGATGAAGGAAACCAGTGTGGATTCTCAGTATCAAGAGAATGAGGTGAGGAACTTGTAAGCAAGATATTGGGTTAGTTTTTGCCCAGTTTCTAGTTTCCTCAGTGGTGCAATGAGGGCTGCGCTTCCCGTAGAGATGCAACCAACAACCACACGTTCTAGATAGTCGTTCACGTCGTTCTGAGACGACGGCGACGACGTCGTAGGTGTCACCTTCCGGGACGGAATTTGTCCGCTTTCCAGAGTCGTGCCTTGAACTCCTTTCCCGGTCCCTCTTTTCCCGCTTCAATCTCCTCAGACTCTTCAGTTCTCATCCCTCGCCTTTTTCCCTATCTTATTCACTTCCTCAGACTTGAGGCCTCACATGCAAGGTCTGGGAAAACCAGAATGAAGGTCTGAGGAAGAGAGACAGCGAGAGAGTGAGTTCAAGAGCAACATTCTTAAGAGTGAATCTGTAGAAACTGTCTCTCTGATTTCTCAGCTTAAGATGATTCGCATGGGAAAGGGGAAATCATAGAAAAATGTAATAATCACTGTAAGGGCAGGAAATACACACCTAAATTTTTAATTTCACTTTGATAAAGTTAAAAAATTAGCAATGTGTACAGGTAACGGGAGAAAGTCTCAATACGCAGATGATTTTATTTCCTTCTAGAAAAAAATAATTAGACTCGATAGAGACCGATTGACTTTGAAGCAATCCGATAGACTTCATTTAAGAATCAGCATTGATTATAATTGGATTCAATAGATCACTCTCTAAAATTGAATCAGTGGAAGTTCACTGATTCTCAGTGACTCTTTTCTCACGATTTTAATCAGTGAAAA
>JAUESH010000043.1:2815672-2828766 GCA_032275165.1 Synergus magnus
AGAATATTTTAGAGTTTGTTGATCGCAGATGTAAGAAGCTCGATCCATTCAGGCAAATTAACGATGAGGTACTTGGGATACTAAACAAATGCTGGAAGATCAAGGGTAACACGCTTTAATTTGAAATTTCACACTTGAAGAAATTTCACTTTAGAGCGATTTCACACATGAAGTTCACATAAACTTTCGCTTAATTTCTTAATCGTACCATGAATGCTGATTGAGAATTCTAGTCTGTTTATAATGTCTCTGCGATATGCATCATTAGATTCTTTAAGGTCTCCAGTTGCGAATAAAATTCGCACCGAACATTGACCTTGACAGTTCTGATTATCCACTGGATAGTATTTCACACAATTTCTATATTTTTATAGAAATTCAAACTGTAAACAATGTCCATGGGAACCATCTCAATTCATGATTCCATTTGCAAACATAATTATGTGCAACTACACTGTTAAAAACTTCTGTTGGAAACTTGCAATATTTGTCTCGCAATATTTTATATTCTTGAGATTGAATAGAAAACTCACAGAATTTTTAATAATAAATACAAGTTACAATAAATAAATAACATAAGTTTAGTTTCTCCCTGCATAGTGAAAGTATGGAACTACATGTGCCCCAGAAACTAAAGAATGTGTTACATATATTGCATATTGCGACTGATGGAATCACGAGAATTCTAAAACCACTTTAATGCACGTAAAACGTAAAATTTCGTTAATTTGTACCGTTGGCCTAATTTGGTTTCATAACCTATACTGAAAATTAATCCATCACAAGACAATTTTCAATCTGTGAGCCGGTTTTTAATATGGGTGACCTTTTAGCTTCAAAAATATTTCTTTAACGGCCACACCCATGTGGTAAATTGGTCATGCCCCTTGAGAAATTATGTTATGAAACTTCAATTTTGCATATTCTGACCATGAATTAAGTTCATTGGTGAAGTATTCATGAATGCATTTCCTTTATTTCACCCTATTAGTTTTTATTGCAAGATAATTCATCTGCCGCAAAAAGTAGAGGCATAAATGCGAACATAAAATATGAATTAGATGCTTTATTAGAGTTTATTCAGTAATCATTTGTGCAATTGAAACAGTGACTTAACCTTTTTGTGGAAAAAGATTAAAGAATATTTCATATAAAAAGGCATATCAATTGTGTTGTAAAACGTAATTTCGACTCTTACTTTTATTGTTATTTTCTCGTTTTGCGGTCTTTGTAACTTAATGAGAAATTAAGTGTTTACGGTCGTGGCGGAAATAAGCCTGGGAAAAAGGAAATAATGCATAGACTAACTTGAGATATGACTGTGTATTTTTATTAGGTTGATTAAATCGTTCTTTGTATAAAAGAAAGTGTATAAATAGGTATTATCTTGCAAATCTTGAATTACTATAAAAACATACCTTTTCTGTATTAACTTCCTGTAATAATTTTAAAATAAACTAAAATATTCAAGAGATGCACCCAAGTGAAGAACATATTTATTTCTATTTGACTTTTTTGAGCCTTCTAGAGCAAACTTGCTATATATGAACTGGGAGTTCATTTACTGTTCATAAAAATAACTCAAGTGCATTCTTGCGAGAAATGAATGGTGTTTATTTGACTGCACACGCCTACGTACAAAATATCCAGCTAAGCGAGTTTTTGTATCTTGTATGGTAAAAAGTAAAGCTTATTTATGTTCGCAATTTTCACGCACCCTGACACTTTTCTATTTAAAAGAATCGTCTACATCTAGAAATTCTTGAATAATTAGGAACAATGTTCCCACATGTATCCCTTTCATGAGACAACAATGCGAAAGTCTTGCGTTATTGACGAGAAGTGAAAATTTATGAAACACTCCATCCCTCGATTCCTGATTCATTAAAATATGAATTACTTAAGTAAATTATGATAGTACAAAATATCAAAGAAATTGTATTTTTTTAAATTTATAGTCCCGCATGGAATTATGTACAATAACAATTTCTGGGGCAGTTGCACCTTGACGAATTACAAGGTAATATATAAGCGTTTAATAACACATGCAAGATGTAATATAATCGGTCTCAACATAGATAATTGTGGCACTTTCTTTTTTTTCAAACCATGACGATGATTAATGTGAAGGAGGCGAGTTTGAGGTGATAAAACGTGCCTGTCATATCGATTGATCATCGATTTTCAATACATCTACGTCGAGGCCTAGTTTCGTCTTCGAAACCGATGACGGAGAAAATCAGGATCTTTCAATTGCGAAAGCGAGTCTAATGTGAGATGGAAACGGGACTATTGCACTTTCTTCGGGCGTTGGTCTCAATAAAGGTTTTTTCAGAGAAATTTCGCATTAAAAAACCGCGAATGGAAAAAACCGACCCGTAAAGAAAAAAACATCCGAAGAATAAAACAATTTAATATTGAAAAAAGTAAATATTAATGACTTACAGTAGATTTTAACCGGATGTATATAGGCAAATTAAACACAGTTCGTTGACTTTTTGGATCGTTTGCACAATAAAGTTAAAGAATGCACTGGCATTTAATTATCGTAGACATGAGAAATTGGTAGATTTAGTAGGTGGATAATTTGAGGCTGGAGCTTGGTTGTTAATTTGATGATCGCGATTGTTAGGCCGAATTTAAGATTTTAACAAAACCGCACAATGACTTTAGAGGCTCGATCAGATTTCTGATCAGTTTGCCAAGAGTTAATATTACATCAACTAACAACACAGGGATGATGTCATCATGCAAACAGTCGCAATTTTTTCGATATGGGCGTGTACCCGCGAGGCTAATAAGGTCGCAAGTTCGATCGGTTCACTTTCATGGTGAATCATCAATGATCGTTAATCAGAGAAGTTCGAACATAGATCTTTTGTGTGTATTTGGCTGATAATTAACTCAGGGCGCAATCAACCTGGTTATACCGAACTAACGTATAGAAGTGGCTTTATTCTTTTAGATTATATACTTTATTACATTTCTCTGAGCTTCTTTTTATCAATGTAATTAATTATTATTTGGATATCAAGGATATGTGAAGTATACACTAAGTGACAATTCCTATATCAGAAGGACAATTTTTCAGTTGCTTTTACTAACATCATGGTTAGGTTAATTAAATTATGTACTAAGGTATGGCTGAAGGTTTCCGAAGTTTCAGTTCAGTAGAAAAGGTAGTTTTGGTGAGCCACTTGAGAATTCCTAAGCAGTAGCATTCGTTCAGTTTAGACATGTGGAGGTTTGTTAGGAAACGTTTGATATTTGGTTCGATAATTAACACGAAACTCTTTTTTATTAAAAATTTCAAATTTCATATATATATATACGTCATCTGCAGCCTTAAAATTTTCTCAATTTTTAAAAGAAACTCATTACATTCGAATTTGAAATGATGTCACATAAAAAATAAATATCGCTCACGTCGTTAAAACAGAAAATTTTCTGTAAAAAACAAATTACCCAAGGCTGAGCGGAATTTAAAAAAAAGCAACGATGGCCTCAGAATATCGTTACGTCATTTTTTCTCCCAATCTTTGCAGTGTCTTTAACATGAAAGCTGCTCTGTCACTTACTAGAGAGGAAAATAAGGGAAAAAACGGTAAACTCGTCTTAACTCTTTTACTCCTTTACTCGTTAACAATGGGTTACGTGGTCGTACGCACTATTGGCGTTTGTGCACAAGGGCACGTGTTCGGCCCTCAGAAATGCATAGTTCAAAGTTTTCAACACCCATGTGTACTGACTCACGCTCACTCTCGCTAGAATGCATGCCGCCTTTTTATAAGTGCTGAATTCTTGCTTAATTTGTCTTGGATCGGCTACTACGCCCATTTCGCAGTCACGTCTACTGCACCCGCGGGGCCATTTATTTCCCAAGACTGACCGCCTGAATTGGAAGACGAGGTACTCGACGTTTTCAGAGCTCCTCTACATTTTAGTTTCAACTCCATACCTACTGTTTATGAAAACTAACGCGTTTTGTTGAGACAAATTCTTTCGAAAGCGAAACCGTCTGCTTCTCACATGATCTGAATTATATTAAGGATATATATATATATATATATATATATATATTAGTAACGAGAATTTTTTTCTAATACTTATAAATATGATTGCATTAAATTGAGTACCATAAATATTGCATCTAACTTCCAGTTTGTTTAGTGCTTCATCTGCACTTATATACTGAAGAGCGAATGGTTGTTGCATAGTGCTTATACACATTCCAGGCAAATGGTTCAGCATCATAAGCAGACAAGTATATAATATTACCGCATTTTTCTCCTCCTTTCTGTCGATCAATTCCGCTCTTTATATGATCCTGTTTACTATTTACGTCGGATTAACTATAAAGTACATTTTTTTTATGTTAAAAATCGAATTAGAAATTTCTAGGTCTGCTATATAAGGGAGCGCAGGAAATTCAAGTTCTCCTTTGAACATCTTGTAATGAATATTTAAGATTAGGAGTCTTTTTCGTTTTCAAATGCAGTTCTAAGTGTGATCGATAAACAAGATAAAGACTAAAATCATTTAAAAATTTTACATAAAATAATTTCAGGAACATAAATGTAAAACCAATCTTTCAGTATTACTTTCATACTTCCTAAGATATCAGAGAATAATGATTTCAAGGTATGAATCACTTTAAATAAATTTCAATAATTTGATCATTTTTAATATTTTGCATTATATAGACATGAATTCGTAGAATGTAACCAAAGACTTGTACTTTGTAGCGAAGCATTGTTTCCATGGTTCGGAACTTAATGGGTTAAGAGAAAGGAAACAATCTATTAGGTGTTCTTTTTTTTATTACTTTGCCTAGCTCCACCGTGAGAGAAAATCACCTACGCATGGGAACTCTATTTCTCTAAAATCGATCTAATGCCCAAAACTTTTCAATGAAAATCTTTAAATTATGAACTAGAAAAATATTTGTTCAAGTAATTAAACACTAAAAGGATATAATTAAATCTTAAAAAACTTAAAAGTGATATCAGTTCTCATAAACCCAATGGAAAGTCTAACATGCAATTTTTTTCAAGTGTGATAATTATAGGAAAGTAAATACGTTACATAAACTACATAAATTTATATATTTTATAGCAATTCTTGAGTAAATATGTCATAAAAAAGTGCCAGATTATGTCAGTACTTGGCACCATTTTTCTCACTATGATCCTTTGATCACGAAATTCTGTTTTTCATAAATCAGAAGTATTTCGTGTTAGTTTTGGGTGGGATTTTCACTTCCTGAGTACAGATTAAGTCAGACTTTTCCCTTTAGAGAGCACGTTCTCCAGAAACGAAGGAAAAACCAGTGATCGTCTAATAAGGGAAAAACACCTGGTTTTACGTAAAATGACATAAGAGATAACTACTAAGTCGATTATGTGAGGTGTGTACGCGAGACCTGCTGTTTTGTAATATAAGAATGCAGTTTGTTGATAATATGTCTCTGCAGCTAATAACAAACAAGGCTTTTTATTTCCGTAGATAATTACTCAAACTATATGCTCTCTGGAATTTAAATTATTGGTTTTTGATTTATTAAAATTGGTTCTTTCTTAAATAAATAAAAATGTTTAAAGGGAATTTCAAACTAAATACAAAAAAGAAAAAATTAACGGTAAAGTAATAATAATGTAAAGAAATTTATTTACAAAGTGGAGCTACTAAATTCAATGCTTCTGGTTAACCAAATATGTAAATTGGCTGTCGATCTAGACTTTACAAGTGAATTCGTATCAATTTCATAAAGCCTGTTTGTCAACTTTCATAGCGAATATCTCTTGAGGCGAATATAAAATATGATACACTTTCATCTAAACCAAAAGCTTGATATATATAAGCTAATTACTCTTTTCAAAATTATTTTTTTTCTTCACAATTCATGTATTATAAAATTTTATTTTGAACTATTAAGAGTGAAATATAATCTGAGAAAGAGTACGAGTGTTTATACATAGAGTAATTTTCAGCGCATTATATTGTCAGTTTAATGCCGGAGTTATCTATAATAATGCATAGCTGCAAAGTGAAACATCTTAAAGAGTAATTAATGATCGATTTTATGATTCAATAAATATAGACTTCACCACAAGACAATTTCTAGGTTTTGTAACATTTGCTCGCGAACTTCATTTATCAAATGAGAGAGATACATTAAGAAACTAATATTGAAAAAATTATATTTGGAAATAATAATAATATATATTCGAAAATGCTAATAATCATGTATTAAGTGAAATATTTATCCGCTAAAATAATAAAATGAGTTATTGATATGGAGAAATGTGCCAAGTCTCAACCCTGAAAATGTAGATAGCCTGAGAAATAAGCACCATAAGAAAATAATTGTTACAATAATTCATTTACATCATCTATATAACGGTGGTTATGTTAGTTTTATAGTACACAGATCTTAGCATGTTTCCATCAATGTAGATGGTATAACATATAAAGTATTGGTAGTAGCGATCCGGCACATTACGCAGATCGATTGAGAAATCCCGCGAAAATCGTTTCCTACGCATGTAAGTCATCTCGTCTCTAATTCGAACTTTTCACTCGTTCTCATGTTCCCATCGAGACATATCGTGAAAATGAAATGGCGTCGCGCGTTCTTTCTGCAAATCGTAGGCACAATTACAAGCACTACAGCGCAAAGTTTCCGCTTGAGTCTTGTTCGGTTTCAACATCTCCATAATCTTATCCCGCAGAGCCATTTTATCGCTTCGACTAGAGACCTCAATGAATTTTACTTTATAAACATAATTAAATTTGTCAATAAAAATCGACCTCAAAATTCGCCATAACATAACTCCCGCAATTTTTAAAATTTCCAAAAATTTGTTGAATCCCAAATCTATTTTATTCTCTTGTTCAGAATGACACTCTATAGTGTTTTTACTCTAGTATATGATGCATGTCTTATGGAAATTCCTCGAGTCAATGTCTTCTTCGATTATGTTTTATGATCCGGCCTGAGTTATTCCAGATTCGATGAAGTTATCTCTGTAGGTGAAGAAATCGCGCTCTAAAGTCGAAAGACGAAAGACTTGATACCACTTTCTCCTGCAGGTAGTAACTGTCCGATGCGAGTATTATTTCTGCACGTCCGACAGATATCCTCAACTGCGTGTTTTAACGTAATATGCGTGTAGCTTCGCTTGGAATCAGATCTCGATCATTGGATTCTAGTTTTACTTTCAGTCAAGATCGAACGATAGTTCGAGAACATCAGAGCCTACATTATTTCCGTGAAGAATCATCGAGAGTTATACGCGCGAGCATGATTTCGATTCAAAACGAGCATGATTCAATCTGAACTCATCAAACCGAATAAATTGAATGTCAATGCAGAATTTTTTTTCAAGCGAAGAGGAGAAAGAATTATATCCTGAATGAGATAATAACAAGTTGGTTCTAAATATCGTGAAAGAAAGAGTAAACATTTCATTGTCCAGTCTTAATTTCGAAACAAATCATAAAGATGGTAACATATAAATAATATTTCAACGACACGATTACGTCACTTGGATTTAGTTGGCTAAAAGCATTCTTAGAGCTCATTGTTAAACTTGCATTACTTTCGCTCCCAAACCCTCGGTTAAATTAAAAGCTTACGTAGATATTATCACTTCTATGGGATATTACAACATAAGATTTCACAATGATTCCCAAATATTTAACTTCGACACTTATCACGATCGTATGAAATTTCGACCTTCGTTATTATAATTACACATAATCTTTCTTAATTCAAATCTTCGATCCATTCAAGTTCTCTAAAATTATTGTGGATATGACTTCATTTGCTTAAAAGGGTAAGAGTATTTTGCGAAAGTTAGTTTGTAATGATTGCAAATTAATTCAGTTATGTACCTCGCTATTGCATTCTTATTAATTTTATTGTGGCAAGAGTTTTTTATATAGTATGTAATGTATTTTACTTTACAAATTCGTTTTATTATACTGTATTTATTACTTTTTATTTTTATGTCTTTTTGATTGATTTCTTTTATTTCTTTTATTTTTTTTTCAAAATCTTAAATTACATGCAGTGCAAGAATCCAACAAAGCTACTGGATATCTTTGTGACTTAGCATACACGCCCGTCCTATCTAGTCGCCTATAGTGAGCCAGACAATCCCACTTTCGTTTTCCCGCGACCTTCATTCGCAGTCGTGCAGGAAATGTTGAGGCGTTTCTCCAAATCATACCTACAATTGAATAACTAAATTCCGAAACTCACTCCATAGCTAGTTACACTTTCGATTAAGTTTGGAATGCAATTGCATTGTAAAAGCAGATCACAAAAATAATAGATCATATTGATTATAAATTAATCGCACATTTAACGTATAAAAGAAATTAAACTGTCGCGAATTCGGTACGACGGATAAAATTCAAACGAATGATAAACTGAGATTCTAATTTATTCTTTACATGAACCACTGACCAATCGAGTGAGCCCACTAATCCTAACCGGTAATCGTTTTTCTTTCAACATCAATGTCTGTTGGCGTGAGCAATAAAACTTGGGTGTAGCACATCGTAATAAGAGCTATGTTTTTTCAAGTACTCTGATCATTCTGCGTTACAAGTGGTCCTGGATCCTGGAGAGTTTCTGTGATACTTTAACCCGGATCGGGCCAACGCCAAGGCCAATCCGAAAAGAAGTACACGTAATCATAGATCTTTATCATGTATTGAAAATATTTACTCATTAATCATTAAAACTCTTGACAACAAGAAAAATTTACTTACATTTTATTGATATTTATTTGCATTGGTTTGGGACCATTCATATACCGCGAGGGAGGGGAGGGGGAGTATAGGAAAAGTCCACGCGGGGGCCCGGGGGAGTCGATTTAGAATCCACGTGGACACACGTTCTAAGCTCACGTTCTCAAATAAAGCCGAATTTTCAGCCAATTCATCGCTCCTTTTGGCTTCCTTACTTTTGAAGATCAATAACATCTATATTTTCATATAATAAAATACCAAAAGTCCACATGCACAGAGTGCGTGGGGGAGGGGGTTCGTCAATAGTCCACGGGTGTCCACGGGGAGGGAGGTCAAAAAGTGGTGAAAAATTGTCCGCGTGGTATATGAATGACCCCTTTCAAAATCAAAATCTGTTTCAAGCAAATTTAAATCGATAAATAATGTAAAAGCACAATAAAAAGTAATAAAGAAGTCACTGATCCTTACATGATGGGATTGTTTTAGAAAGGAGTTTCACATTCAATTCCAAAAGTATGCAGCAGCTTTCACTTTGAGTTGTTAACCAAATTTGGTCGCTCGCTTTTCAGTAAAATAAATATGTGCGCGCGTTTCGTGAATCTGTCAAAAAGCGAAGAGCAGTGATAGGACATTGACATCGATTTGACAATACGTCAATATTGTTTCTATTTTTTTTTGTATTGGACATCAATATCTAAAAATCGAAAATATCGATGTTTAAATGCCGATATCCGGCATCATCATCCATGACATCAATGTTCTCTCGCGATATATTGATGTTCTAAAATATCAATGTTTTGTTTCGATGTCGTCCCATCACTAGCAAAGAATAGAGGGTGTGATAAACTATTTCTGCAATACATATTTCAATATTACATATATTTTCCAAAAAGGATATGTTTTTATGGGATCCTATTCTAAAATTATACATCCCGAAGGAGCATTTGTGAATCGACGAGGTTCATAGGTTCATATTCAACGCAGTAACCATGAAGCATATACACGAGTCATAATTTACAGAAAACGTCACAGTGGCCTTCAATTTTGAACCCATATAGGTATAGATACTATTAAAAAGTCTGACACTAATATATTGCAGGAGTTTCAATGTCATCACATATCCGCGAAATGTTTCTTAAATATGTTATGAATACATATTACATTTACATACCTTTAAAAAGGATTGTAATTTAAACTCAAAGGATCTTGTATAAAAGGACGTGGATGATTAATTGCATATTGCAAATCTTAAATTTACAATAATCATTGCAGAAAATAAATCCCAGGGGCGATTAATTATGAATCCACTTAAACGATTAATGAAACAGTGTCAAATGTTTGGTCCTTGAATTATTATTATTGTCCATTGGGCGTTGTCGAGGACATTCGATTCCTTGAGGCGAATATTCCGGAACATTCGTGAAAAGTCGGCCAAGTGCAATCATTAGGTTCATATTCGAGTTTAATATATGCACAAATAATTTGGGCGTGTGTATTGTGTGTGTGTGTAATAAATACCACTTTCATTATAATTAAATGAATTTCAACATAATTATACAGAATATACAGATTGAATAAAGTAAAAATTTCATAAAAAACATTTTTTTGATTGACCATTTTATTTTTTAGATTACTTGTGAGAATTAAAAAAATTTTAATTAATATACGTATCTTGTAATTTGCAAAGGAGATTTGTATCTATATCTTACATAGATATACTTTCTTTTACACTTTGTGGGTTGGGTTGTAATTAAATAATGAAATATATAGTGTCAGACATTTCTATCTTATATGTATTAATATAATACAACTAGCCTGTGAATAAATATAAGTGTTGGAAATCACAACCACTGCGATGGGTGGTCAATTAAATACTGGTTCTAATTATAGTATGTAATTAGCAGCTGTTGCCACATAAATCCAATGAATTATCATTGACAGCTGACATCCTTATAAAATTAGGGTTGTTATTTCTGGAAATGTAAATCCGTAATTCGAATTTGTACAAATGAAATTCTAAAGTGAACATAAGCACAACTTCTTATTAACAGGCAAATGCCTATAGAGTGCTGCAATAACTTGCCATATCATCACTAGAACAATGGTCTGAGAAAAAACTATAATTGCAAAGCCAATTCTACAAGAATGTATAAAGTGCGACAATTTTTTTCACTGCTGCATATTTAAAACTTGTTCTGGGTCATTCTACAATTCTTTTCACAGCAATTTATTTTTTCATGGATCGAGGTTTCATTATGTCGTTAGTTTCTTTTAAGCCAGTTTAGTAGCTCGAAAAACAGGTATTCCACCTAAATTGTTATTTCAACTTCTGTAGTTGTTTAAAATATCTGTAAGAGCTAAAAATTCAGCAGCTCATTTCATTAATGTTTCAGTTTCGCGAAGCCTATTTTTCTTTGTATATTTTGATAGTGAACGCACGTGTACTGGAACTATTTCGACATTATAGACAATGCCTTCGGGTGACCCAATCAGTTGCAAAGTTTCTTTCATTAAATGAAATTTACCATTTCCAAATCCAACCGAATGACTTACTGTAAGTAAGGTTTTTTATAGTTCCATGATTAGGGGTTACAGAAAACTGTTCAACGTTCGAATGTTTAATAGGAGTTGGCAAGATTTCTAAGAGTGTGCTCTTGTTCTGAAACTGAAATTTGGTCAATTATGCAGGAGGATACCAATCCAATTCGGTACAGGATTGGTACTCAGTATTGCTACTGGGTAAAAGTTACGGTTAGCGGGTTTGTTTCCTACACTCGACGCGACGGTTCGACTTCGAAGAGGCGTGGTGAGCATTAACCAAGCATTACTCAGCTCAGGCTCGATCCGAAGCGATGGGACGGTTCAAGGAGATCCAGCAGTGCCGAGTTACGACGCTCTGAATCTGAATCTCACGGTAGGCTGCCGTGTGCCTCGCCCGTATTCGGGTCAGCCGAGTACTGTCGTGACGTAACCGTAACGCGGCCTATTCCCACCATTCGTTTTACCGGAAGTCGGGACATGTTCCTAGAGACCTAGAACAAAAGCAAAGGTGTTAAAATGTTACATGGTTCGACTAATATCTTTTGTATTGGCTTCTGCGACCAGTCAAGGATAACTGCCCAGCATTCAGGATTTACCACCAATATCGATTAAATCATGTCCAATACATGTTTAAAACTTTTGATTTACAATAATAATAAACCTAAAACATTTAATACGCAATATTCATTTTAATAAAGTGCGTGGGACCACCAATTCCTATATTATTGACGTAAAAGATCAACAACACGTGCACGACGATCGCGACGTTCCCTCGACAACGATACAGTAGACACAGTTATTATTGAATTCGCCGCGTTATACAACTTGTCCATATTTTATGCTTAAAAAACAAGTGAAGCATAACCATGATAGATTTCTACGAACAATTTATGCACCATTGCGAAAAATCTGCCTCAGATTCACATTCCATATTTTTATTTTATTTCCATTTTCTTTAAATGAATGCCCCACTTTATTATACCGCCATTAAATTAGTTATTCCTACGCTTTTTGGAAGGTAAAATCACGGCTTATTCTATAATACATGACATGCAATATTGTGAAATTAGTTCTTAGAATATATACATTTTAGAAAATTACACTTCAATCGAGCCCACACTCACAATTACCAATTTTAGGCTCACCTTTAAGATTTTCGATAAATTACATATATTAATGATACTAACGAATTTTGTGCACAAAATTCGTAAATAGCATGCTATTCCATAAAATCAATTACACTAAAACTTTTTTGAGATAGTGGATACAATTCTCAAGATTTACTTCCGGATTGAAATTATTTTCGAAAGCACCTCCCTCAGAAGACGCATGCATTCTATGATTGTTATCTATATAATAATGATTGTACTGGGAGTATGAGCTAAAATCGATTCGCTCACGATAGCAAAATACTACTTCCGTTTTACGCGTATGGTACTTCCGTTTCGCATACGCAGGCGACTTTCCTGGTTTGATCCGCTCTCATTGCGGAACGGACTTTAGACCGCGTGTCGAAGGCGGTGTTATGAACGACTTACCTGGTTCAGCGATCCGCGAAACTCTCACTCTCTCACTCGTCGCCTTCTATATAGCTACTTCTTATTATCTAAACAGACATTGGGTGGGACTCGGAATTACAGCGGTAACTTTCAACGAGTCGCTAGCTATGAACGCTTTACATAGCTTATATGCTTAATAAGGCGCCAATGCAAGAAATCACTACATAATGAAATAATTTAAAGCATTTTTATGAAAATTAATGCATTTCAATGTTGCGAAGTAGTCATCCCAAT
>JAUESH010000043.1:2847040-2859652 GCA_032275165.1 Synergus magnus
TATATATATATATATTTACTTCATCAAGAGCAATACATTAATTACCGCTAAAGCCATAAAAGTCTATTTTCCTCACGCACAAAATACTTTTACAAGAATTTTCTTACGTAGGTTGCTATTAATGTTTCTCCAATGTTCAGCAATGCACTTATTATATATAATATACAAGGACAGAACAAAAATGCTTTTAATGCCTTTTTATCTACAGCCAAACTTTAATCACTTGTGCGAAAGATTTCTCCCACAAAATCAGCATTACTCGAGTTTAATAAAGATTCACTCGTGTCATGTAATTGATTAACGATAATAAATAAAAAAAAGCAATAAAGCATAAAATGCTCTTGAAGCTCTTAAGTCTTAAGATTTAATTATGTGGTCTTTTTCTTTTCCTTTCTTTTTTGTTTTTTGTTTTTATGTATAAAGAGTAATTCATGAAGAAGGTCATAAAGGAAATCTTTAGGTGAAAAAGTGGAGAACAATACATGTGGAATAGAGTAATATTAGAGCAATCTCTTCTCTATAAATGCTCTGCCGTTTCTCCGCTTAATATACGAGTACTAATGCACTATAATTCTAGAGATAATACATACTTTGCATTCGAGTAGGGCTTAACCCATTTCTCACATTTTTCTTGCTACGCTTAATCGAATGCGATGATGCAGAGTAGGCGCTCGAGTTTCTTGAATTTATAATTTAATCAAAGGATTAGTCATAATGAATTCATATAAATGACTTCAAAAAATATTAACTTGCGTGTGCCTTTTAATGCCTTCAACGTACCTTTTTAATGAACATTTGTCGTGGACAGGTACTACACATATTTCAGATGTCAATTTTCCATCGGAAGTGAAGTAAATAATTACATAAGCAGAGCAGAGAAAAGTCATAATTATATCACTTGCAGCTAAGTCACAGCGACAGCGGGAGCACGGAACACTTCCGCCACTTGAAGAACGTGCATTGGGTGAAGTTTCCATTTTTTTTTCTCTGTCACATTTTTTTTAACTGAGAGTGCTCAATTAGAGCACAGTGGTATTCAAAGACGAACCACTCAAAGGAAAGTCACTTAAGAGACAATTCACTGTACAATAGCAGTGTAGCGTGCATTTGCACACGTACGATCAGGAAGTAACTAAAAAGGAGAAATTTTAATGACGAGACTTATCACAAGACGATATCATATTCACTCAATTACTTTGTTATTTAAAAACTTGTTATAAATTCATCATCTGCTTTCTTTTTTTTTTCATATCCAATGCGTTCCTTCCTTTAAACAATTATAAACACTTCCGAAATTGCATTTTTTATCTACAGCTGATGACAAACATCAATAGAAATATATCATTATACTTTGAAATTCTATTTAACTACTTTTCATTTACACGAAAAGCAATAAAATTTCCGTAAGAGATTTTGAAATAAGTTCATCGACAGAATCAATTGACGTAAGAGTGATTCATGCAACAACATCATTTATGTTGTACTCATTTTTTATACCTTGGATTTTGCATTAGCTGAATGTATGAGGTACCTTGACGATGATTATAATTATGCGTAAAGAGCTGCACTGTGCAGACTGAAACCTAGGTAGGAAATTTTAATATTATGCGACAAGATAATTTCACTGCACGTGTCTTTGATCTCACTTCCACTGCTTTTCTCACGCATTGTTGCACTGCGTTTGACTCCTAATCCATTATTCATGCGATTCACATTATTCCTATTACGTGATCTTAGTTTATTGAATGATACACACCGATGTTATTCTCACGTTCTATTAGTGTCCTAGTAGATGTCAATGAGTTCCTGAAGGTAACAATTTACTCACTTTTTCACACACACCCCCCCCCCCCACCTCTCCCAAACCCCTTTTCCCAGCGCCATTTTCAACCCTCTGCGGATCGAAAATAAGAATAGAACGGAATATCAGAATATAATGGGATATACCTAAAAGAAAAGAATAAACATATATTTAGAAAATATAATAAAATTAGAAAAATTGATAAATAATTAAGTATACTTTGTCTTTACAACCAAATTTACTGTCTTTATTATTTGTACATAGATCCTTAATTGTAATTTAAATACTAAAAATATAACTAACTTTAAAACGAAAAATAAATAAAGTATAGTTTTTTTTCTAAATTTATACAAGATTTATTTCAACAAATTTTATATACAACTAAAATAACTTTTTAATAGAAAAAAGATCTATTGATTAAAAGGGTTTACATTATTTTCAAAGAAAATATGTGATTGTAAATTATAAAGGCATAGTAACAAACGATAAATCATTTAATAAAAGAATCTTTATAGAACACTACAGATTTAATACTTCCGGAATAGGTGGAGTCTTGCAGTCGAAAAGCTATTAAAAGACTATAAAACTTTCTTTGGAGTATAGTATTATCTCACTTGTATTTATCACCGTCATTTTGTATTTCAACTCTATGCAGTATATATTATTATATTCATTATTGTATTTGTTTTGTTTGTATTATTTTAAGGGTATTGTTTACACTATTACTTAATTTTTATTAATAATCATATATCATATTAGAACTTCTTACAATAATAGTAATAATACTATTATTAAACTTACATTTAACTAAAATATCATCATATTTACATATTCAGCGTCTAAATTTACAAGTTTGAATTGTTTCAATTACTAGTAGCAATCGAGATCGTGGAGTGAACGGAGACTGATCCTAGGCCGTCTTTGACACTTTCGGCATCCTCTTCAAGACCATAAGGATCGAATGGTTCAGTTTGAACTCCCACGTCCTCGTAGTCAAGTTCTAGGGTATCTTGTTCATAAATAACATCGTGACTTCGCGGTCGAGCGACTGAAGGTATCCAGGGTTGAGGCACTCCTTTTCCAAGGGCCAAGAACACAGCTGCTGTAGTTAATAAAACAACAGATGCTACTCCAAATACCAACCGCCAGGATCCTGCAATCTATAAATACATAATCTTTTACCTGTTTAATAAAATTTCAATAGACATTTTGCTCTGAAAAAAATGAGAAAAATTATTTCGCCACAGTTGAAGTATACCTATTTCAATATTTAGTTTACATAATTAGTTGTTACAGTTCACTTTTCTCACTTGGTCAATAATTGCCACTTTTATTTATAATTTTTAATGACACAGTTCTTATAGAACTTTATGATGCTCCACAAAACTCTTTATATGTAAATCAGATTGCAAGTTCATCAACTATCATGCGTCATCAAATGTGTAACAGTTGTATGCATGTATGATGCAGGTATTTTATTGACATTCAATGGAGAAAATGATTTTATTGATTTAGAATTTCTACCCATTTAGATCCGTATTTACTCCTTTAAATATTCCCACTATTGGTTTGAAAATATTGTTCTTCAAAAGAAAAGTCTTGCAAAAACGAAAATGCATTTGTATTGCAGTGCAATTCGTAAAAGTCAATTCAAAAAAGATAGAAGAGGCAAATGCAGGTAAATGGATGAAAACATTGATAAATCCAGGCATATGCTGGCAAATAGAGGTAAAAATTAAACAGAATTAGCTATAATTTTTCGGGACCTAGAAAATGGAAGCGAACTATCTCATGATTAGCAGATTAGCTGTACTTACAGATCCGTGAAGAGCTTGAGTGACAAAATAATTGGCAGCTAATAAACCAGCCGCGCCCAGGGTGGAGCAAAGAGCACAAGCTGCAGCCGCACAGGCTGGTGATTCCGCAGGCGCAAGATCAGCAATTGCTGCTAATGCGCCTGCTGGAGCTGTTCCAGAAACCAAAAGAGCTGCTATGCCCAACCAAGCTGCCCCCAAGGCTTGACAACCTGCGTAACCGGCCACAAACAACAGAGCGGCTGGAATAAAATGAGCTGAAAAAATAAATACGTATTTTTGGTCCAACTCAATGCGCAGACGAAGTCAGTGAATTGTCTTTGAGGTCAATTAACAAATCAGAAAAAAATAGGGAGGAGCAAACTAGACATACCACACTACCTTTTTTGTATGTCTTTCTTTTTCTTGTTTCTTTTTTAATATGAGAATTGAGGAAGAATTTTTTTCATACCAGTGTAAACAACAAGTTTCCTTGCCGTAGTGGTAGATACAATCTTTGATTCCCTGACGTGGTCTACCAAGAGGCCGCAGGTCAAAGCAGCCATAAAGTGTCCGATGTGCGGCAAAGTCGTCAGTACAGAGTCCTGTCGAAAACGAAAGCAAAGAAGGAAAAATTAGCATCAACTAGACTGCATGTCATAAAAAAAGTAAAAGGAGTGATTGGTCGCGTGGGTAAAATAACGTGGGAAAACGAAAACTTAAACAAACAATGGCACGATACAGGACAAGATAGGTGTCTTTGAATTCCTCGCTGTTGTCGTAGAAAGTAGAGTAGGATAGACATAGAGTACGCCCGCTATTTCTAGGGATACAATATGGGTTGAGTGAAACAAACACGCATTGTTACCGCTTTATCATGACATACTTTTTCAAATATTTTTTAAATACTATTTAGAAGAACTTACATTCGCTGTCGAAAAACCATAAATGAGTTTGAGGTATTTTGTCATTCCAAGGGCAAGTGTAGCATCACCCCATTGGTTACCCATGGTTGCAACAGCAGAAGCCCAAACTGGAACGGACCGCAAAAGTTTTCCCCACGGTATTACTGCTGCCTGTTGCCAAAAATAAATACATGAATACACACACTGTTAGAAATTTTTATTAGAATTTTACGTAAAATATATCGGAAATTTTATGCAGTTACATGTTTCGTAAAGTGAAGCTAAATTTTGGAAAATTCAGCTATAAATATTGGAATTTTCAGTTTCACATTACTAAATTTTCCGATACATTGTGTCTAAAAATTTTGAATCACAAATTTTAGGAAAATTCAGTTAATTTTAGGTAAACTAAAGATATGATTACTTAAAAGTATTGGAAATTTCATATATAATTTTCCGTTGTCTTCGCTGGGACTTGAACCTAGTCCATCCTGAATTATTAGTTCGCAAGTTTTCGATTCCAAGCTTTAGTTTTGTAGTTTATGTTAATGCTCACATTAGTGTCATGCTGATAAGATCTTGGAAAGTCCTTGACAAAACGACCGAATGTGAAGTACCAACATACAGCCAAAATGGCAAGACAATAGCAAAGGGAATCCCGCCCAAATGCTCGAACAACTGCTGTCCCGATCCAGCCGGTCAAACAGTAACCCACACTCACGGCTGGAATATTTTTTAGTTTATTTTACTTAATCAAGATAGGAAAATGTAAGGTATTAATTCTATTCTTCGTAATGCTATGCACTATTATTAAATCTATGTACTTACCGGCATAACAACTAAAGTACCAACTTCTATGTGTGCTTTTGAACCAAGTCATGGCAAGCATGTGTGCAGCAGGCATTGTTGCGCCCTAAAAAATATAAAAAATTGAATTCCTCACACAGCTAAAGCGGCGGCGAGATATTTTTATAATGTACATATAGAGATAATTCTTTCATAACTTAGCATTTTCAAATTTTTTTAAAAAAGAAACTTACGGTGCAAAGTCCTTGAAGAAGTCGAAGGGCGACATGGGAAGGTCCCCTCCAGGCGGCTGGGACTAAAAGGGAGGCAAGACAGGCGCTGAGAACGGCTCGAGAAAAAACCATAGATGGCCCAGAACGGCCCCAAACTAAGCAACCTCCTAGGATCGGCCCTGCAACTTGGCCCCATAAAAATGCCTCTCGCATGTTGGACTCTGCTCGCTCCTCTGGGGGCATCTTAACGGTATGTACGGTGACTTTTTAAATATTAATATTCTAACATTGCAAAAAATAAATGTTGTGATGTTGTGAATAAAATTTCTCTTAAGACGAAATAAGAATAAAGAAATAAGTTTCCTTCGATAAACAATGTAGTTCTTTGTTTGAAGCTACCGACTTTAAACTGCATTTGAAAGAGAATTGTGAGATCTTCTCAACCAATTAGGTCGATAATTTTCTTAACAAAACATTATTTTACAGTTATACGGTTGTTTCAAGAATTTTATTTTTTATTCTACCATTTTATGCATATTATATTTGAAATACATAACTCTTTTATCAAAAGATAAAAGAGATATATTATGATGAGATGAGAAATACTATGAGTGCACCTACTTCCATTTGGATGAGCCCAACATCCTCAGTTCGGTTTCTGCTGCTGATATTGACCAGCATATCACAATGCCAAGATGTGTCGATAATGGCATGATTATCTTTTTGATTGGCTAGCAAAGCAACTGAGGAACTAACTTCCACTGATCCACAGAGAGCAAACCCGATGGCGACAAGGGCAGCGACTATGTGCCGAGCACGTACTGCCGCTAGAAATTTTAAAATATTTAAGGACATGTGATACTTTACCACAAGAGCAATTTAGTTTCGCCAACTTTATAATTTTAGCAAAAAATATTGATTATTCATGGGAGCGTAAATTTAGCGAAACTAAATATGTTCTTATGGTAATTACTGCATGCCCTTAAGAAATAAACTATCTATTATTATTCAAATTTTGATCAATTTTAAACAATGATAAAAAAATCAGTTATTCTGACGTAAATTTTAAAGATAATTTACTCTCAAACACCTCTAAATTAGAAATATTTCCAAAATAAAATTGATGTTTTCCAATTGGCAGCAAATTTCAATTTGGACTCTTTGAATTATATTTAAAAAAGCACGCACACGACACATGAGGTAGTAGCTTTCCTTATACTGACAATAAAGTCACATGTCATCTTGATACACGTGTATTTGTGTATTGTTTGCATTAATTCAGAATTGTTTTCAAAGATTTCCTTATCACGATTTACAAATAATGGGCTCCAGTCTGTGTTCATTTTTAGAAGCGATATGAGTATTTGTCACCTTTATACGGATTCAGATATTCCCTAACGCACAGCAAAATTGTAAACCTTCACAAATCCGAAAAAAATTGAAGAATAAAACATATTTAATTTTAAATTACACAGAACAGTAACATTTTAATTGAGCAAGTAGAGTTTTTTTTTGTTCATCGATGAATTCAAACATGTATTGAATTTAGTTTTCGACTGCATTTTTCAAAAATTTGATCTGCTTAACCTCGTGAAGTTCTCTCTACTCCTGATACAGAATTGAACTTTTTTTATTTTTCTTTACAAACCTCGCACTTCTTTAGCAGCTTGTTTTATTTGTACACTGCCACGCTTCACGAACTGTACACTACCTCTCTTGACGAAGTCTGCCATCTCACAAAACCCAAAAACAGGGAGTTTGACTGTGACATTTCCCTTATCGCGATCATACTATTTGATTTTCTTGAATCATTATCTTATGACAGTTGCGAATAAATTATAGGTGGCCTCGACTTTGGTTTGAGAATGATGATGCAAGATAAAAGTTCATCAATATTACACTATAAAGTATTAAATTGTATTAATTAAAAATGTCTTATTTCTAATTTGATCTAATCAAACTGGAAACGTTCTTAGATTTAAATTAACAGGATATTGCTTCCGCGGTTGATTCAAAATTCCGGTTTATCTCGACATTTATTTATATTTCTCTGAAAGATGAAAGTATTATATATTTGCTAATTAAATTTGGTTAATATTTATTGTTTACTTTTATTGAAATGAATAAATGAAATGAATAAATATAAAAACTTGTTTAGTTGCCGAAGGCAATTTAATATGCAGCAAGATGCTGTTTTGAGAATTAAGAAAATTATTAAAAGAGCCCATTCGTCTTTAATTATGAAAGCCTGAAAGTGTGACCTTCAAATATATGGATTTGCATCTACCCTGATGAAGTCAAAATTTTCCTTGATTTTCACATTTCTCTTTAATTAAAACCAGACAAAAATAGCCTAAAATTGAACTCACTTCAAACTGACTCATATCATAGTTTCTATTTTTGAAAAATAAAACCTACCCCTAACTTCACGTGCTGCAAGTCTTAATTGTACGCTGCCGCGTTTAAGCCGCACAAGTGCCGCCATAATTTGAAAAAAAATTGCCTAATTTCACCTCGGAAAACTTATATATTTCCGGCACATTTTATGACCCCGCACTGACACCGTTGTGCTTCCAAAGTAGATCAATCTGTCCTAACCGGCGCGAGAGGACTGGTCATCGAGAACACGAGTGAATGAACATCTCTGTTAAGTAGACTTGATACAATAACTACCTAATGTTGGATCAGCCTTGACTGGATGTATATCAAACGCCTACCTTGTTGCGCTTCACACGCGGAACAAAGTCAAATACAAACACAAATACTGAACACTAACTTCTTACTAACTCTAATTCTAACAGGGCCGAATTTAGGCAGAACTACAATATTCAATTGAAACTAAGTGTCGATAAAAAAAATTGAGAGCATTATTTTGAGGCATATAATTGAGTGACTGAAAGTAAAAAGACAATTCATTTTGTCCCATTTTTACTTTGAAGAATCACTTTTATCCCACTTTTACAAATAAAATATTTTTATCCACTGATATGCTGTTTGGAGAAAAATGAACAAGGAAATGATAGTGGATCTTATCATAACTGATACCAAAATAAGTTAAAGTAGGCATTGTAGCTTTAGTGGTATATAATATTAATCTATGAGTATAATTCTCTGAAAATTTCCTAAAAAAATATTTGAAAATTTCTTTGAATGAAACGGGCGGAAGTTGGCACTTTCTCGTTCGCTTCACAGACATTGAATGCAGCACTTATCATGCAGATTGTACAAAAAAATATTAACACCCTCGCACAGTGGCATCAAAGAGCAACCATTCTGGCCGAGAAAGGTCTGGAAAGGTTTGGGAACCGCGGGATTAAAGATCCAACCTTTAAGGTTGGACCTGACTTTAAAGGGTTTCTTAAGGGTCCGAAACGATCTTTCTAAAATTCTTAAGGGTATTTTTTTGTGCTCTCCAATATTGTTTTCTTTTATTTTTCGTTAAGTATAACAATTACTTCAAAGACTAAATCCGCCTATTAAGTGGCGTAACTAGAAAATGGAGGCCCCTCCGCAAACATTTTTAGGAGACTTCTTTGAAAATAAAAAGAAACAGTGCTAGTGAAATTTTTTGTAAATTATAGTGAAATTTATTTTTTCTACTCTGCCTAAGAAGCCCCTCGGAGGCCCCTCGGAGAAGGAGGTCTCCCCGCAATACGGGGTTTCGCTAGAGTTTTAAAATTCTCGGTAATTTAAAATCGGGTAATATTACCGGTAACATACCGGTATGTTACCGAAGCTTCGAGAATTTATCGAGAATTTATGAGAATATTCAATTATAGAGCTTTTTTGATATTTTTAAAAGTAATTAGATATTGTTCACGCTGTTTTACTTAATTTTCGATCATTTGGTATATTTTTTAAGTTATTGTTATTACAAAAGAATATATAAAATGATTGAAAATTAACTATAAATCTTGAATAATAAATCTAGGTTTCGCTACTACACAGTTGTACACAGTTACGCCACTGCGCCTAGCTATTCCATCTACAGAATTTGTTTAGAATTATTCTAGACTTGGTAGTTTAGGAGCGGACATTGCCAACACCATGAACGCATAAAATTGGGCCCTGCGTCAACAGGTTGCGCCACAGACTTGGGACTGATGCGAGATTGTGTACATAAACTTACTATGCACAATGCCTCCACGAGACCCCCGGTTGGGGCCCGGCCTTTTTTTGCGACCTAACTTTACCTTGCGTAGAGATACTCGCCATGCGATTGGCCAAATCGTAGGCAGGTCAAACGGCACACTTCATCGGTTGGTGTGTACCACTCATGTGTACCACGCTTGCTAGCCGTTTCAAAGTCATTTTGACTTTTTTCCAGTTACAGAGCGCGCGCTCAACAACACAAGGTCAGAGACCACGCGATTCTGGAACTGTTTGATATTTCCTAGTTTTATTTCATTTTCCAGGAATTGGGCCCAGTTTTGTGAAATGTGTGTGCATCATGGAACACAAACGAAGACGTGAACTGTGAAGCTATGTTGTTATCCTTTCGAATTTCTATCGCGGAAGAAGGTGTGCAGTGATATTGTGCAGTGTGATTGTGCGGCGTGAATTGTGATTGGTTAGTGGCTAGTGGTGTGTGAGACCCCTTATCTGGGCCCTGATTTTTTGGATATATACCACTTCATATTAATCAAGAAAGGTAAATTAGTACATACATTCTCATTTTTTTATTTTGTTTAGAAAAATTATTATTTGACATCCTGCGGGGTTAAGGTCATATTCTTTGGAAGGGTATTCACACCGAAAGGGATATAAATCTACAGGAAGAGGCATGTGGAATTTTATTGTACTGTAGACCAGGGAGGGGAAATATATATTGTACCGCCTACAATCTAAATTCTTTTGCATCAGAATTGTCTTTGCACTTTGTGTTATTTATTGAATTATTACTATTTCATTATAATGATTTTTGTACTACAATTTTATCATTTCCGAAATTGAACACTTTATATGAATAAAATGAACAATTTTATTTTCATTTATGAATTTTTTATCCAGTCTTTAATAAATTCCTTAAATTCAATATGACATTGAACTTTTGCTATGAATTTGGAAAATAAATTTCTTCACTTCATTATACATAGACAATTTATCCATAATCATTTTTTTAAATAGATCTCATACAATGAATAATGCAAAATAAATTTTCAATTTAAACAAGCGAAAATTCATTTCCCCCATAATCATGTCTTAAGATCAAAATAAAATAAAGAAACTTTTCCCGCCATTCAGTATCACAGTTCTGAAAAATATCCTATACGTTTTGAAATATTTTTAAGAAGAAGAAATATAAACGTTCTAACCTGAGCGAAAAAATATATATATAATTTTAATACTTTTTTTTCCCTCTGTGAGGACTTAGTAAATTTACTTTCCTTTTCATTCATCATTTATCGGAACTGGTTGGGACGGCTTAAGCTGGGTTTGTGGATATCAAAGGTTCGAGTTCTTGCATACGTTGGCACACCCTCCGACCCTCGCATTTTTTCGGCGCTTAGTTTAGGATTCAATATCTCCGAGCTCGGGCCAATACAGTTGAGAATATCTTGAGATGCCAGAGCCAGGGCCAAAGGAGCAGGTTCTCTTTTTCAGAATCAGAGAAAGGACTCTCTCCGAATTCTGTATGGGTCCTTGTGACCACTCGGCACTCGGCTCCACAGACCACCGACCGGTACGGTATGGCGCATTCTTCTGTTTGGGTTCGTACTACAACTACACCCACCTCGAGGGGTTTCGATTCTTATTCAAGGCCAAGGTTCGAGATCTTCGTATCGTGAAGCCCAAAGTACTCGTAAACTCAAATGTGCATTTTCCTATGATCCTTTCTCATCCGGTTCGCAAGATACCGATTTCCAAGTATTTCCGATTTATCAGCATCGGATCTAAAGATTTTATTTTTAAAAATTGGTTTCAAGTTCAATTTTTCACTTTCTTCTGCACTTTTTCTGTAAGGAATTTATCACTTCTTTAGTTTGAAAAGTTTAACATATCATATCTATGTTTAAACTAAGCAGGGTCTAATGTATTCTGCAAATAAATGCCACGTCAGTAAAAAGTGTACATTAAATATTTTCACATACTTTTTTTGAATTACTTATGAATCAATTGCATTACTCATATTTCCAGTTTAAAATATTTTTCACACCAACATCTTCAAGGACTTGAATTCGAAGTGAAAACGTTTTGTGAATACCAAATATTCATAAAATATTTTAATGAATAAAAATGAAATTATCAAATAAGAGAATATAATCGAATTCTTGAGTCTTCTTCACAGTTAATACAGATATTTCCACCAGATTGTATATAATTATGATAATTTATGATAGCTCTCAATAATTACAGCTTATGGAACTTACGTATAGTATGTAATCTGAAATAATAGAGCCTATAGTTGCCTATAGTTTCTGTTTAAAAAGGATTGTTAAAAAAATATAAGCTACAGATGGACATTTAGAGCAGGTCAATAATGGTTTATAATTAATAAATTAGGGTAATTGATCTGATGGTGTCCAGAGTATGCGTAGTTAAGTATAATAACTCCGATAAATCACCGCATTTCTTAGGCACAATTAAAATATTTATATTTGCAGTTTCATGCATATATCCAACAGGTTCTATTAAGGCTGGGAATTGAAGGCATGTTTTTCGAGATTAAACAAAATTACAATAATAATTATTTAATTCATTAAATATTTCCATTACCAATTACAATTTTTACAGCTACATAAATGAAGGACTTAGAAATTAAATTTTACACAACACACTTTATAGAATACATAGTAATATTTATCATAGACTAATTGAACATTATTGAAACGAATACTTCAATAATTATAGATTTAAACAAAAATTATTTGCACAGCACGCAATATGTAACGTTGGGGTCCATTTACGAAATAATTATTGGAGCACTCCTAATGTGAATTCGTTAGTTTTTATTGGGTGTACTTGAAAATTGTTCGCACACTAATTGCCGACGAGTATAAGTCAGACTGCATGAATTGCTCTCTAAACTTGAATCAGTGAAAAATCAGTGAAATTTCACTGATTCCCAGTCAAATTCCACTGATTCTCAGTGA
>JAUESH010000043.1:2871027-2883322 GCA_032275165.1 Synergus magnus
AGCAATGTGCCATTACTGGGCCAGACTTTGGCTGATCTTCGTAAAACATTATTTGCCGTAGTAAAAGTGACATTTGGTCCAATAATGTGCCGTTTCTGGGCCAAACATCGGCGGTAAGCCGATTAAAATGCCGATATTGACCCAATAACATTAGCCGATCTTTGGCTGCCGAAATTGGACCAGACCTGGGCCGTGTGTTCAGCTCCGGCAATTCGCACTAGGGTACTCACGCTATTAAATACTAAAAAGTACTAAAACACACAAAAAATATTCTTTTTCAAAGTTTTAATTACTTTTCAAAGAGTAAATTTTTTTGTGATTTTAATAAGGGATTTCTAGAGACTTTTTGCGTAAACATATTTTACAGAGTGGCTTAATGAATGTAAATTTATGTTATCTACAGCCGAGGGAACAGCTGGTCCTCTCGTCTAACTCTTCGGCAGTCAATGAAAGCTTTTTATGTGATATGTTATTTTATTTTGGAATTGAAAATTGTGATTGGATTCGTGAGGTTATGAATCCAATTTCCCATTTTACGATTATAGTTGTGAAATGATTTAAAAACCATATACTGGTCGTGCAATGATAGCAAATTTGCAGACGTTCTTGAATGTAACGTGAATTTTCTCCAATAATAACGCCCTTGACGTCATAACTAGAAACTGCCGAATGGATAATGTATAATAAACGTCAAGATTCTATAAAACTTCCAAATTAGATTTATGTAAGCTATTAATAAACGCTTTAAAAAATATATTGAATTAATTACGTTCTAACATTTCGGTTATTCTTATGGAAAATTCTGTAATAATGGCGAGAGACATTTAAAAGAAATCTTATTTTCTTTAGTTTCGTTTAGAAAATTTATGTATGCCAAAGAACAAGCATATGAGTTTTCAATTTCTAAATATCCTCCACACACTCTTCTTGATTAAAATCCTGGTGCAGAAGCAATAAATCTCTGGAATAATCTTGTGTGCATTGTAAAAGCAGCTTTAATTTTTGAAAAAGATACTTTAATAAAGATCATAATGCATTCAATTTACGTAGTATAAATTCCATACCGATGGAAATAAAGCTCTTCATTAATGGATAAATAACAAGATGGTAAATATAAAAAATTGAGGCAGAATGAGCCATCAAGAAAAAGAAATGAAACTAGAATTCTTTTACGAGCTCCCTACCATGAAAAATGTTGGAAAAAGCTTGAAACGTACTTTATTGGATTTCAGAATTTCTACTGATATAAGGTTATCACTCTCTAAGAGTAAAATACTATAAAATAATGAACATTTATTCCAAACAATAATAGCACGAGTCCAGAATTTTGAGTGATTTTTCTAGCTTGCAATAAGTCTATATAACATTCTCAACAGTCCTTCCAATTATTTCTATAGAATTCCGAATTCTGTAGAAGAATAATTTTCCCATTAAATGAATTGAAAATTCTCCTTGACCGATTTCTTTAGTATGGTTTCCTGGTCATTTTGTTGATATCATTACGTTTTATGAATAAGTCATTATATTTTCGTGACACACTAAAGGGTTTTATTTTCAGAGTTTATCGGCGATTTAAGAATATTTTATCTGAAAGAACAAAGTCGTCTACCGAACTTATTAATTTTTTGAAACTCGTGTTTATGAAAATATCATCTCTGAGGATATATCCTCGGGTAGAAAACAAGTTTTAATTTAGAACAATCTATTAGGACCACGTAATTGAAAGCGAAACCCAAACCAAAACCGCACTACTTTTCAATTATTATGCTTATAAAATTTATTTTACGCAATTTCTTTATTTCGAAAGAA
Source organism: Synergus magnus (assembly GCA_032275165.1). Lineage (NCBI taxonomy): Eukaryota > Metazoa > Arthropoda > Insecta > Hymenoptera > Cynipidae > Synergus > Synergus magnus. Next base: position 2,872,837 of record JAUESH010000043.1, read on the forward strand.
ATAATTAAACTTTGACCGAAAATTGGAATAAATTTGATTAAAATATTTGTTTAATTTTAAGATTGAATTGAGAACAACTCACCGTTATTGACGTTGAGAGTAATGGCAGTGCTATAAACTCGTTTGGTAGGATTCGAAACTTGTACGGTACGGCGAAAAACAGTTTCGTCTGCTCGCCTCTGTCCAATAATCAAATCTCCGATGAATCCTGTTTCTCGTTCATCCGAACCGGCCACCCTGGGCTGCAAATCAGAAATACAAAGCGAATCATTGCTTTAAATTCTTGACTTTCCGAAAAATAAATCCAAAGTAAATATTTTTCTCGATATGGAAAACAAAATTGTAATGGATTATACTGATTATATTCAATGGCAATTTGAAACATTAAAGATTTCTTTACACAATAAAAACGTAGATAAAATCATCACAGAATGAAGTATATGTAACACACCCTAAATGATGCAACAACTCCAGAGTAGAATTTTAATTGAAGCTTCTCACAGGTCAATGAAGTCGTAATAATTTCGTCTGCAATAAAACTCTCATTCCCAGAATGAATTACATAATGAATTTTGTCCTTAGTCATAACATCCTTCTAGAATACTAATTCCGTTCTAACTAACTCAAGTGTCTGAATACCAATAAAAAAAAAGTTTGATGAAGTTCCCCAAGGGTAGAAGATAAAGGACGATGCTCTCCCAAAAACTTTGTTCTAAATACCAAACTCCTCGACAGATATGTCCTACATGTTTAGAATACATGTGAAAAAAAAGAATATGATAAATCCAAGTTTTACCCATTAGTTCTCTAAAATAGTCATTAATTCTAGAGTGTCTGCCTGTTATTCATTAAAAGTAAAAGATTTAAATAGCAATTCATTCTTGAGGCTCATCCTCACACGTATAAACTTTTGTTAATTTATCAATTCTGAGATTGAGACAACATCTTTCTGCAATTGATGTCACTGACACAGTGCTTAGTAATTGTTGGTTTAAATCAATACATTTTTAACAGAATAATTAATTTACACACATACCAATTCGGAGGGTGAGACAACATCCTTCTCTGTCAGTTCCACATGAATCAGGCCTTTTTTCTCACTTTCGGCACTAGCAGCGAATGCGATGAGGAAGAAAAGTACGTTTAATAGACTGAAGATCATGTTTGGCAGGAAAACAGTATCAATTCAGGAGGGTATAAATAAGAGTTTCGGGTTCGGTTGAATACGATCGTGTGATGGTCCGCAGGAACGTTGGGTGCTTTTTAATGGTTGCCGCGAAGGTCTGCTTTGGAGATACGACTTATCTACAGTGGTACCTTTATTCTCTTTCTCTCTCTCTCGATTTCTCCGCGCCCGTACTGTCCCCTATCGCTCTACCTTGGTTCTGCAAGGAATACGAATGAGGAAGAGCCGGTCTTACGAAGAGGGGCCGAGCACGTCCGCTGGCTATCTTACTCGAAAGCAGCTTTTTCGTCCAGGTAATGTATAGCGTATCCAAGCACCTGCACCCAAGCACTAGCCATGTACTTCGTTCTCGTAATAGGTTCCTGTAATTGCGGGAAATGCAAGAGCGAGGGGATGCCTCTTGCGGATAAGATATGAGGAGAACAAGTCCAGGAAAATGCGTATCATTATTTATCTGATGCATAAAACCTTTTTTTTCCAAATTTCATTATTTCTCAACCTACACTATCTTGAAATCTTTAAAATGAATGGAAATTAAGTGCAAATTTTCCTCATAAAATATCTCACTTCTTTGTATAGTATACTGCTAAAAATTCCTGTTGTAATTTCATAATATAATTCACAATTATAATTCTTTGATTTCTTAATGATTCCTCAACTATGTAATGAAGATTATTGTTACAACTGGAAGTTCAAAGAAATTTTATTTTATAATTTTTTCATTCCTGTTAATTCAGTGATAATTTATGACATATTCTTAAATAATTATATTTAAAGAAAAATATATTTTAAAATTACAATTAATTTTTTAAAATTTAACATTAAATTTTTTATTTTAATGTGTTGCAAAAATTACAAACATTTTTTGCAGTACTGAAGTAGAAAATAATGTGAGTTGTAAAAATGACTATTGAAAAATCAATTTATCAATAAACCCTTGAATGTGGAAGTTGATGCGCACGTAAATAATAAAAATAAAATCGATTTTCCATCTTGACTTATTGTCTACACTAAAAGCGAAATGTAGATGCAAGAACCAGAATCCCAGCAAGATTCGACGTTGAATAACGTCACTCGTGAACAAGGAACGTTTTCTGGGTTGTCCTTAAGACGATCGTCTCGAGAGAGCTCAACTCTCTCGTCATGTCAGAGATTCTAACATCTAGAGAAACTATATGAAGGAAGGAGAAGAAGAAGAAGAAGAAGAAGAAGAAGAAGAAGCAAACGGACGAATTTCTGCCTCTTAAACGCATTCTGCTCGTTTTGCTCTTTCGCCTGTCGAGTACTAAAATCTGCTAAAATCGCCTCAGGGCACTCTCCGTTTTCGTCTTAGCTATGCATTCCGTGTTTTAGTTGCCATCAGAGCGACCTGTAACTCACTTGGATTCTCAAAGGAATAAAGAGTTCAGGAGCTGACGCCTCCCGGCCTCCCCACCGGTCACTTTCCTTGGCACCTTTTCACGAAGCGCGAAATAACTCGAGAATATCGAATTTACCCTGGAAAATTTCAGGGTGGACGTCTACGATCGTTAATCCTCTTAGTAAAGATTTTTAAAAGATGTTTTTACCTTTTCAAAAAGAGCGTCCTTATGTTCCATGTCATTAGAAGCGCAATTTGCAAAATAGGTATTTTAATGGCTTATTGGGTTGGTTAATGATTTTTAATTATGTTTTTCGGATGTCAGATTAACATTATTTTATCAAGAAATTAAATTATCTACCGAAGTTATCTAGGGGTTTGACCAGTACGAGCCATTTCCACTTGGAAAAACTATTGGTGTTATTTAGACTGAGTTTTCTTTCAATACATAAAGCCTTTTTGTTAGATAACATGATTATTAATCATTAAACGGTTTCACTTTGTTTTTAATACACTATTTCGAATCTACGATAATCAAAACTTCTAAAATTGATGTACATAACTCCTAAAAAGATGTCTCCTCTGACGTCTTATTCAACTTCGCTTTTTCTACTGAAAATTGCCGTTATTAAGTTTCCCAGTGAAAAATGACTTTTAGGTCAGGCATATCATAGACTAAAAAATAACTTTTTATTGGAAAAATTTAATTCGTCCTAAGAGACTCATTTACAAAATTTTTCTCATAAAAATAAGAAAATTTGCAGAAAACCGTGCAAAATATTGCTGGGTACTTTCATGTGCCTTATGCCATAGTTTTTTATCATTAGAAAGTTACTTTACTCCTTGCAAATTTCTAAGGATGGATAATAATTAAAGTAATTGAGTAATTTTCTGTATTTTGAAGTAAAATTGATAATGAAAAAGACTCTTTCGGGAAGTAATTACGTTAGGATCGAGGTGTGTATACGTTAGTTCGCGTGATATTCTGAATATATACTGTATACAATATACATTATACATACACATATATTAACTGTTTCTAATTTGTACATACTGCATACATAGAGGAGAATAGTATTATCGTAATCAAATTTACTTTAGTTAATATGGAGTTTCAACCTTAGTAAGCTGCTGACGAACCTGGTAATTAATTCCTAGTATCCTTTCTTGCCTGTTATTATAATATTAAAATAGACGACATTTATCTCTTATTTAAAGAAACAAAGCTTTCCAAGAACAGAAACTTTTTAAACCGGATATTTAAGTTTTCAAGAGGGAAATATGAAAGAGGATTATGGTTTCGAGTAAAAAAGAAATAAAGGGGATCGACCCTTGACGTGATGTAAATATGATTTTCGGTATTGTGGAGTAACGATTTGGAAATAAATTATTGAATTTGACAGGACTTAATAACGTAGTTGAGATTCAGAAAAAAACGATGCTTTCCAGATATTGTTCTTATCCTTAAAAGACATTTCCTCTCAAGATTGTAGAATAAAATTAATTTTCACTCATTTATTTTTGGGGGGTCAAAAAAAGTGACATAGGTGCATTCAGACTTGGGGGAGGGGCAAAATGTATTGTTTGACCCCCTCAACCAAAATTAGGGGCTGACCCCCTGCCCCCCTCGTTCCGGCGCCGTTGGTTTTTTTAAATCCTGAAACTAATATTTAATAACGTAAAGTGCCTTATTTATAAAAACGAAGAAACCAGAAATTGAGGACTTTAAATAAAAAATGTCGATAGAAGTGCTTGCTATTTTAAGAATGAAATCTCCATGCTCAAAATATGATATGATATTTATGATTTATTTATGATAATAATATACATATAATACAAATAATATAATACATATTATACAAATACATATAATATAAATAATATACATATTTATGATAGAACGCTCTTCTCGCTTCGATCTTGCCTATTTTATCAAATATCTGCCGCACCTTCCCTTTATTTATTTTATAAAAAATGCCCACCTTACGAAAAGTAATATGGAACAAATTTAATGACTGACTTTGAAAATTATTGATCGTTCACCGTGTTTCAACTCTAAATTATCAATTAAACTCATTTAGACAACATTACAGCAATTCATTTCCATTTCATAAAAAAATTTACAAACACTTTTAAGATGTAGAAATTGAGCATATGAAGAATCACAGCCCAGAAAAACTTCCACCTCTAATTGACAGCCTAATTGTTTTTCTATCTCGATGGCCAGGATCGATCCGTGACAATAATGGTTTCGCGAAATCTGAACGCACGCCATCCACGCACCCTAGCCTTCCGCATCATATGAAAGGAATGGAGCCTTTCCTAATCACCCCTCACCTGAGTGTCGACACTCGTGATAAATCGACGTAGGTAACGCATTAGGAGCGTGACTACAAAATGGTAAGATCGGTAAATGGAAGCGGGGGCGCAACAGTTGCGTGGGTAGATGCGCGAGTGGATCACAGTCGATGGGATGTGGAATGAATGAGGTGGCAGAGTGGGATAAGGTGGAGAAACGATGTTGTGGGGGCATAAAAGGGGTTGAAGGGGTATGAAGGGATGAAGCATGAGGGGGTGACCCAACGTGAGCGTAGACGTGACTCTCAGTATTCTCGCTGCCTGCACGTCATCAGCGGTTCGCGGCGCGTATGCTTACAAATGCATGCAATTTTATACGTACTACGTGCAGTGTTTTAACCAACTCTGAAAAAATGTTCTTTCTTTCATAAAATTACCCCATACATATCCTCAAAACAAAATAAAATCCCCAATTTTTTTCCATCAATTTCAAACTGTCATCTTTATTTTTTTAATATGCGAACTTCAGTGCATTTTTATGCTTCTACATTTTACTTTTAAAAGGATTGTTGAAATTAAGTCAAGAAGTTTAAACCATAGAGAGTTTTTGAAACAATAAATTCTTATGAGATGATATTTCTTTTTATTTGTGAAAATAATCATCTTGAAAAAATAAAAGGTCTTGAAGGAATAAACTGCCTTACAGAGAATGATTTGTGCGGCTGCAAAGGGTATTGAAATTTTCGAAACAATTAATAACTAGATTCAAGTTCAATTGCTTCAAAGAACTAGAATGATGATTAAATCAATCAGAAAAAATAGTAAGGACATAATTTAACCAAAAGTCTGGTTAACTTAACCAGACATTTTTTTGAATGTCGGAAACTTTTTAAATGCAAAATTACAGTGTCAAAAATATTGTAGCAGTAAACATGCCGAAGATATGTTAGAGCAATATATTATTTGAAAGCATTTGAAAGTTCGAAATAATGTAGGAAAATGGATATAAAAGTAGACTTGTATGTAGCGCTTGATGGCGAGCTTTAACTTCGAAATATGAGTTTAGTGACCGAACAGACGCGTATTCAAATAAAATAAAAATTTAGATTTTTTAAGTACTTTTAAATTATGTAAAAAAATTAAGAGATAACAAGGATAGTTTTTAGCTTCTATTTACTAATTTTCAACCAGCTGATAAACAATGAATCAATTTTCTAATTAATATATATGAGATGTATAAATCAATAATTTATTAATAGTCCAATTGCACTGAAGCTTTTAATAACAATATATCATACATATTTTACGTAAAATTAACGTACCTTTCCAAACTGAATACTAATATTTATTTGATTATAATAGCTTAATTAAAATTTTAATTACATATTTTATCAAGTATGAAAGATTTAATTAAAAATCAAACCTTGTAGTTCAAATAACTAAAAATGTGTTTGTATAATACATACATACATGGTTTGCATGTTTATCTAAACATTAATTATGATTAAACTCACATATATGTTGAGATTTATAATGCAACTGATGATATTTTATTCCCAATTAAAAAACCAAAAATTCCCAAGATGTGAAATCAAGAATTTTTTCAGAGTTGAAAATCTGTACAGATCAGTGAAAGGATCATTTCCCTGTAAAATATTCCTGCTTGTTTTCAGGGATAATCTTTTAAAACTATACTACTACAAAGTGCTCGACTGATAATACGCTTTGACGTAGAAAATCGGAAAAGGCCTGGAAAAGGGGGTAAAGGGATACAAATCATGGGTTCATTGAACCATTTACTGCCGAAATTATACTGAACCCAGTTAACAGTTTGTAATCTTCAATCTAAGATTTTGACTTAACTATTCGTACCAATAGATTGAAATTTCAAATTCACTCAGCAGACTAATGTTTTGCATTTTCTGACTTGATCGATAGTTGGAATTTTCAAACTTAAACTATGGAACAGATCTCAAGGCATAGGAAATCCGTAATAAATAGTGCGTGATAACATTCCCAATGTAATTATCAAACGCGAGTGGTTTTCATTAAAAAGCGATAATTGCCTTTCAGCTTCGTAATAAAACTTTATTAGATTTTAATTGAATTTTTCAGTATTCGCAAATCTGGTGCAATTTTATCTTTGAGTGAAATATATGTTTCGTGATTGACTTATATCGTTAGTGAAATAGAAATTGACTTAGTTCTTCAAGGGCCAATTGTTCTCTTTGTGTGATAAATATTTGCAAAATAGAATCGATTATTGGTCCACATTTTACGTATAAGATTTAACAAATTGTAGCTAATCGTGATTCAAAGCTCTAATATTTTTTAATGTGAAAAAGTAAAGCTTCGAGAGTATAACTCGAATATTTTTATGAAACCTGTGAATGTTGAATTTTGTTAGATAATCGTTGGCTGGATATCTTACTGCTGCTTTCAATTTTCATCGACCGAAGTCGATTTTTATGTGGTATGTAGGTAGAATTGTCAATGAGAAATTTTCTGACGATGGTTACATCGCGTTCGCATACGAATGAGAGGGGTTTTAAATACTTAACGCTGCATTTAACTTCAACAACTGTTGATTTTTACGCGTGAAACAAGCTTTGCTGAACTCAAATTAACGTACGGTTGGTTTGCATACGTTCCTTTTTATCTTTAATTCATTCATCCGTACATATATCTATATATATATATATATATATATGTTTTATTTCATCAAATAACGTTACGATTTATTTTATTTGTAACATACTCAGTCACTCACTCATAAAGTGTGAAGCTCGGTGTGAAGAATGTCGGATATTCGTCGAGCTGTATTTTTTTTCTTAGAAAAAATTGACTGAAGAAATAATTAATAGATTGCTCCAAGTCGAAACGTTTTTTCTTCTGAATTATTGAGGCTCGAGAATCCTGTCACCTCCTTCTCTCACAAGCGCTCACTCATTATTATCGAAAGGAGTCCCGAGGGAAAAAGTGTCTCCTGGAAAATATATATCTAGCCTGTTGAAGACAGACCGTTGCCAGTCGTTTTGCGTGAATAATATAACAATGGAAGTAAATGGGATTCCGGAGAAATGAATGCAAATTTATGGACATTCTCTGTTGGTAACAACTTCCCGTTACGTAAATACAGAGGTATTAATATGAGACCGCGTATATCCCTCTGATCGAGAACCTCTTCCGCAAAAAATTAATAACTTTAATTTTCTCACTAGTTGGTTCAATCTTTTTCTTACTCATATGCCCTCTGAAAAAAAGAAACGTTTGATTTTCTGGAACATATGGACGACTCAATTTCTATTTCTTTCTTACATAGAAAGATAAACGTGGACTGAATCGCGGTTTCTCGAGTCTGGTTTTTCCGTTTGTTGACGTAAAATCGTATGCGGCCAGATGTCGATGTAAATTACCAAGAACAAGTGCAAAATAGAGTGGTACATATGTGTAAGCTTGCAATGAATGATTCGCTTTCCTTCTCAAGAAAATCCATTAGGAAGATTTATGGTTTGTGGACACATTCTCGCGACGTAAGGGACAAATGCATACAAGTTATAAGAGGCATCCTCTCGGAAAGCTTCGCTGTGAACGGTTCAAGATTCATTGGTCCCGAGCCAACTTTTCCAAAATTAAGCAGCTGGATTTTGATTTTAATTAAAAATTCTTTCCTTTTATATCCATACTCGAAAATTGCAAAATAAAATACCACTTTGAGGCAATAATCTCTCAATTTTTAATAAAAACTTAAACATCGTACAATTCTCAATAACTAAATTGACAATTCCTAAAATAATATAAGTATTATCGTGATAGTTGTAAAAATCCAATGAAGAAATGAACTCAGATTCAAGAATGTAAAAATTATACCGATTGTGAATCGATTGAAATAGGATAGAGTAATATTGTTCCTGTTGGACCTCTTTTTGTAAAAAATAGATGTGAAAATAATATTTTCTTTCAAATAGTAACGAATTTGACTCCTGCAAGCATGAATATGTATTTTATTTATGTTTTATGTTTTCTTTTTTAATAATCCTGCTTGAATTCTTTTACAATAAAATTTTTCAATATTCATGAACTCATACCATTTTACTATACGCAAATTAAAGGATCATGCCTAAAGGATTGTAAATATAAAGCTTTTCGAAACAAATATTTGCAAAAAAGTGTTTGTAATTTTTTTCTCTACATTTATAGATATGCTTTTCTTTTATTACTCGTGTCCGTAAAAATTCATGAAAATTACCTTCAGTCTGACTAAGGAAATCCACCTCAATTTTAACTAGCAATTTCACTTAGACTCCCTCGAGTATAAAGCTTAAGCAATGTAAAAAGTATACGATAAAACTAGAAGTCGTTTTAGGATAATAGTCTAGATTTCAGACACAAAAAGGTACGGAACATTTACTGAAGTCAGGATTCTTGATTCTCACATATTTTTATTTTATTAGTGGGTTTGCTAAATCAGTTTTCTGTGCTACGGTATAACAAAATGGGAATTATTGGGATTTTAGAAATATTAATTACTGTTTATGGTTAAAAAAATTTTACTACTGAAATTGCTGGCTTAAATGGGTTAAAGTTCTTGAGTTGCAGTGACTCGAAACCCAGAATAATCTCTGGGGTTAAGAGATTCTGCATAGCGATCCCATTAGAATTAATGCGAATTTGAGCATTTCGATCTTAAACTCATGTAATATAGTTGAGGAGGTATAATTTAATATGAGATACAATTTTACGTATTAAAGGAAATGGTTTTCAGAATGAAATATGAATTCAACTACGGTTAATTTTCATTGCAAAAAAAGATACTATATAAATAATATTTTTAAATTTCAGTTAGTGAATTTTATTTCTGCTTTAAAAATTTCATAAAAAGATTGCATACGGCATTTACGGTGAACCGGAAATAAAAGTGAAAAAATAAATAAGTGCGAATGTGCCTAGGTGTCGCGAGCTCAATTACTCGCCTAAACTTTGAGCTTCGCCAACAAGGCACACGTTCTAGTTATATGTATTCAGCCGTTTTAGCGATGCGTGAACCAACCGCACTGATCATACTGATCCAAACTGCTTAAATTATTAAACATGAGAGAATTTTACTTATCAGAATTAATGAGATTGCGATTTTATAGTTTAAAAACATTAAATGGAGAATTTTTTAACATTTTTATAAATTAAATCAATAGATGTAATTATGTAAATTCTTGTAGAGTACCCATTTTATAGGAACAATTTTTTTCTAAACTCCAAGTAAAGAAATTAAAATCTAATTAGGAAGTTTTGGTTTTAATTACATACATTTTCCCACAATAAGCTTGGAAAGTTAGCCCCATATGTCCAGCTTAATCATTTCATAATTCAAAAACTAAAACTTCAATACATTTTTGCCAAAGGAAATTTCGGTTTATTTTTTTTATTTGTTAAAAAAAAACTGATCGAAATTTAATATACAGTGAGTAAATTAATTTGCATATACCCTAAATTAAATTTAATATACCACTATATTGTAGAATTAATATACATCCATATGAAAATTATAATATATGTAAATGCGTAGAATGTTGTGGGCATTCGTACAGCCATATAAGTTCGGACAGTTAGACTTGGGACTCCCTGTATACAGAACAATTTCAAAT
>JAUESH010000043.1:2883422-2898294 GCA_032275165.1 Synergus magnus
TGTTGTGGGCATTCGTACAGCCATATAAGTTCGGACAGTTAGACTTGGGACTCCCTGTATACAGAACAATTTCAAATTTTTTGGCAGAATATGCACCCAAATATATACTCTTAGTTATATACGGAGTAAAAGGTCAACTTCGGAATAAAAAAACTAATTACGTGATTCCTAATCTTCAAAATCATCAATTATTTCCTTAAAGAAATTTATAAGTATTCCATAAATTTCTCGCGATATTTAATTTTATATTCAGACTGCAAAAACCTTTATTGTCTCATTAAAGAAAACGTGTTCACTTGTTTTTTGTTTGAAATGAGCATTTTTCTTTTCTACATTCTTCCTTTTATTTTTTCCTCTTTCTTTTCTCTCATTTGCTAGCAAATATCGTTGACGATTAATCTTATGTCAAGTTGACTAGGGTCAGGAACACGTAGTCACGAAGGGAGCAACACTTTTTTTTTTACTTGTACCTCGGTTCCCTTTAAATGAGGTGCCATATAATTATTCGCATTACGTCTGCTCTCCTAATGAATTCTTTAGATGAATTACGTGTGGATGAATATATTTCTAAAGGACTTGTTTCGAAACATGTCAAAGCTTTGCTTGTGTAAAAGCTGCAAGTATGTAGATTGTAGATTCATATATAGACATTATATATATTCACGTGCAGTAAACTTTGTGTGATATTTGGACGTGCGCATAAATAATACACTAATATTGAGTATATCAGGGAGTAGGGCTAATGTCTCTCTGGGTTCCGCGACCCCTTTCATCACGGGCTTCCATACTTTGTATACACAAAGTTTTGACATATTAAGTTCTTAAAGTATCTAAGAAGATTTAACAACCATCAAACTTTTGAACCTCGATAGTATCGATAACGAGCACGGGGTGGATATTTATTGCATATATATAAATATATATATATATATATATATGTCGGGTGTTATACTTCAAATGTAGGTTCGTAGGTTAATTCTACGATGACACAAAGTCGATACGAAGAAGCGCGAGATTATTGAAAAGCGCGGTGAAGCACTCCCTTTCACAAAATCAAAATTGAATAAAATCGTCACGATATAAAATTGCTTAAAAAAAAGCGTGGAAAAAATCCAAGGGAATGAAGTTTACAAATTTATGCATTTTTAGAATGGTATAGCAAAGTTCCCCGTGGTTTGCCAGAATTCTTTGAGCTTTATTAACATTCGGAGGCTAAACTAGAGCAGTTTTACATGTTTCACATCTAATGAGCATCAGCGCCTCGTAAAAGATTAAAGCGACGAAAGAAAATAAGGGAGAGCTTGCACGAAAGATGAAAAAGTGAGAGCGGAGTGGAAAAATATCGCGATGACGCAAGTATGAAGGTTTTTCGTTCTTTCGTAACTCTGGATTTCGCGATTCTTTAGTCGGTCTACAATTCTCCTACGTGAGCAGAACATAAATCGCAAATGACAAAATGGGGATGATTAATGACTTTTTAAGATGACTTCTTTCTTTACACAGTGCGTATAATCTTCTGATAGAATATTTTTGCGAGTATAAAAACTAAGTTATGCATAAAAAACTAAGAAATACATTTTTTTTAATAATCTGGAGTTTATAAATTGATAATAAATAGATCGAGGTTTATAACCAGGATTGGGAGTTTAAAAATATTATTATACAAGTTTTTCTTGGAACTTTTCAAATAAAATTTTCGGATATATGGGTACTTGATCTTTATATTACATTGGAAAGAAACAAAGAAGTCGCCGTCGTTTCGAACAATAAAAAAGGACCATAAGTATAGCAGCTACATATTTACATATTTGTGGGAAAAGTCAGGTGATTTAGAATCAACAGTGTTCTATTCAACTTTCCTCTGTTGATGCCAGCGGCATGTGTTTGAAAGAGATATGAACAACTATGTGAATATATGTATAATTTCAGAACCTATATCTGTATCTATCAGGCAAATACATTTTCACGTCAAAGAACGTTTCAAACACTTGGCACCCAACATGATTTGTATACAAGTCACTCTTTGCACGTTATATGCACTTTTACTCACTATTTTTATATTTCATCAGATTCTGATATATTGAAAGCTCGCAAACAGTAAATAAGGAGCGTCGAATTTCTTTTCCAATATATCAAAATTTCAAGGAAATAATATGAAATTGCATATTAAGCCCTTAAAATTAAAGTTAATTTTACAACTTATAGACTCTAGATTCAAGGAATTTTATATACTTTCTAAGAAATATATATGAACTATTCTGATATCCCAACTATCGTTGCGATATCGAAAAATGCGAGAAAAGTTTTGAAAGACTATGAAATATTGGACCAATAATCGTTGATATTGAAGGGAATTCGTTCCTCTCAGAAATGTAATAATTAAAAATAATGAAGGTTCAATTACAGGTTATCGAAGGTCGATGATTATCTAATAATTCCAATGAGTTGAATTTAATCCACGTCCAAAATAATGAGAATCTTATATATCACTCAAGTTATAAAATGAATGAAACGTCTGCTGCTTACAATGGGAATAGAAAATCAACATGATTATATGAAAAGGGAAGACGAAGTATTTTGCCATGTTGAAATGCAGAATATTCCAGTAAACTCACAATCCGTAAGTTTCTCTATGTCAAAAAACTCTTTAAATTAGAATTTTTCTTTACAAATATTAAATCCCTATCGAACTTTTGTGAAAGCAAATCGATTGACTTACTCTTAATGGATATAAGTTATTCGCTATTCAGTTTGACATTATTAAATTTAATCCATTGTTTATTTATTTATATTTCCAAAAGAAGAAAAAACTTTAAATATCGTTTACCAAAAATATAAATAACAATCATTTGTCAGGAAATTTTTTACTGGAATCGTTAAAAAGTATTTCTGTTTGTAAATCTCTATGAGAGATAAAGCTTTGATTGTAAATCGATACATTTTTTTACGTTTAGTTTTAAACTTAAGCTTTAAAATGCAACTTCGAGCATATATAGAAAAATATGTGTGGGATTTTCAGCTAAACCGAAAGCTTTTTTTTGTTTTGAGAAATATCAACGACACTGAAATGTCCCTTTCAGTGAAGGTAAATATGAAATCAATTACGATTGTATTGATATTAAAAAGCAGAAAATTATCCAATTTGGCCTCGAGTGAGAGTAAACAGAAGTAAAGAGAAACTTTAATTTAGCTTTGACCCTGGGTAAAGTCAATGGAAATATTATAAATGCTGATTATTTTACCGCAAATTATTTTTAACTTAGTTTCAACTTCCAACGCTTTTCAGATCAATTCTCATGAATATTTAATGATTTCTAAATAGAACGGATTTCAAATTCTTAAGCTTTGGGATTGAACGTCTAAATTTCACACAAAGAATGCCTGGTGGTATTTTTGCAATTTCATAAACTTTACTCTGCATTTTAGAAGTAAAAAAAAATCAATTCATTAAAAATACATAGTATGAGTTATAATTCATACTTCGTCTTCACTGCTGACATTGATTCTTGACCTTGTCCTCTTGAAATAAAAGGAGCTGTATGACTAATTTGATTTGAACATGAACGAAGATCTCTTTCTGGTTTATCGATGATTCCAAATGCATCGCGAACGACGATCTTGGCCTCCTAAGGAAAAGTACAATCACAAGAATGGAATAACGTGAATTAAAAGAAGAATGTATTAGTGTGATGGTGAAGGGGGTCACAGGATGCAGCTAATGACTTTGAATTCTCTTTTGATGTTTGACCTCGTGTTCCTGTTCTTCCTGTTTCTTGTGGTGGTATCCTGCCTAGTCTATTATCTTCCAGGATCGCGGGGTCACCCTGTGACCGCCGCTGTTTCTTATGAGGTCATTGAGGCGAGAACACCTCCGCGTGCAGATGCGCCGATCGACGATGTTTAAGGTGGGTGAAATCGAGAATTAATGATACAAGCAACTACGAAAGTTTCAGAAAGTTCCTTCTAATTCCCGAGGAACGAGCTCTAAAGTGAAAAATGATGTCCTCGATTGACTTCTCTCATTAATTTAGATAAGAGAATTTTTCCATGGAGGATTTTCAGCTCTATAGTCTGGAAAAGCGAATTTTAAATGTTTCGAAACTTGTAACATTAAGTAATTTTCAGAATATTCATTTAAGATTGGTCATTTTAGACATAATTTCCCTACTCCTGGAGTTATATATACACAGTAAGCTTTGGATCTGCGAAAAGAATCTTTTAATATTTTAAAAGATTTAAAAGCAAAAAAAGAAAACTTCTCCTGATCAGAAACTTTGAAAGAATCGTTAATGAATAGAAGGCAAATAATAAATTAAATACTGAAACATTATTAGCAACTTGAGAAAACTTTTTACAAATTAGAACAGACAAAGCAGATAGTCGTAATAAAATAATTCGTTATTTATTCTTGTTATTTTATTATTGCTTCCTTCTTTTTTTAAATAATTTAAATTCTAGAAACCCTAATATCGTAAAAGTTGAAAAAATTAATATTTTTAAAAGATCATCAATTTTATATACGATATTGTGAATAATAATGAATTATAAAAATTCTTTCAACGCAAGTTAACTGCACATTAAACGTAATTACATAATAGCAAGTTTTTGACGACTATTCGAATTGGATGTTTTGCTGAAGAGTAGAGTGAGTGAAGCACCTGTCAACAGCCCTACACAACGATTCGCGAGTGTGCTGCGGAAGTTTTAAAGTTCTGAATAGGCTCGCCATGGTTCATTGTTCAGTCTCTCGACAGACCTATTTAACACTACCCGCACAATGCGACAAGACTTCTAAATGCCACTGAAAAAAAACCTATGCATACATACATAATATCGATTTCCTATGACTACACATTCACAATAAAACTGTGCATCTATACTGTCACGCACACTTGAAAACATATTATCATCAATATTCGTGCTTTAAATTGAGACTTTTCAAGAGTTAGGTGAATTAGCTTTAACAAAGTTTTTAATTGCTATTGTGCAAGACCATGAATAGGTTTGTTGATACTAACGTAATGAAATTTTTATGCACACACCGAGAACAAAGCCATACTCATGAAAAGTTTTTTTTTATGACATTTTCAAAATGTTTACTATTGAGTCTCCTAAATCGTATTCTTGTTTTATCCTTAGTTTTATTTAATTACTTTTCGAACCAAAATAATCCTGTTTCAAATAAAAACAACACATGTTGCGCGAAATAATAAAACCAAAGTTCAGGTTTTTCAGGTGAACACTCATAATATTAGTGTTTGAAAGTAAAAAGTGGATAAAATATTTATTTTATAAAATTAGGATGACAAATTCTTCAGGATAAAAAAGGGACAAAAGAATTTTTAGATTAAAAATGGAAGGTCAATATGAACATTGATAGGTTCTCCTTGTTCTGTTTTTGCTCTGAGAATGCATTTTGTCCCATTTTTACTCTTAAGAATTTTTATCCCACTTTTATAAACGAAATATTTTTATCCCCTTTTTACTTTCAGTCGCTCACATATTCCTTGAAATAGTTCCGAGTTTCACTCATGCATTGAGGTATTCAGAGGCACTCAAAAATAGAGAGTAACTTGAGAAATGTGATGCGACGCGTAAAGTTACCGAGTTGTATTTGGAAAGTTACTGTGTCTTCTCGGGCAGAAGAAATCGACTTCGGTCTTAGCACTTTGTGCAAACAAGGGTTGCATAATGTATACTTTAAACTTGACAGCATATATATGCTCTCTTTCTAAACAACTCAACTTATAAAACAGTAGGTCTCAAAAAATACGTATTTAAAAAAGAATGGGCTATTTTTCTTATTCACGAATTCCCTATATTAACGAGATCTAGAATATTTTTCAAACAATGCATACAATCCCTGTTGAATATTATTGAATCTCATTTTTATTCGAGCTCACTCCTATTTCACATTCATATGCGAATATGGTGCAATTTATAGAAATATGAATGGAGGCAGATAGGAGTATACAAAGGCAATAATGCATTCTTTTACCATTCCATTCTCTTTTATATCAGCGATATAATAATGATATATAAACAGATTTAAAAGAAAAAGAAATAGAAAAAGAAAGCATGCAAAGAATAAAAGCGGAACTAGCTTTAATATGCAAACAACTATGAACATAGAAGCTTTTCACTGTCTGCTCACTCTGACGATACATTTACCTATACTACTAGTTTCCCCATCTATCGTATCTCGCATAATTCCTTCAATTCTCACTATAAGTTAGTTAAATAATAACTAATTCAAATTAGTGACAGACTTCTTGCTTTTCAATTAGTCATTTTTAACTAATTCATATAAAGAGAGATAGTACACCTCAAGTTTTCTTAATAAAAAGCTTGTATAAAAACTGCAGATGATTAAATCTTCTACCCTCGCAGTTTTTTCTTAACAAATTTATCGTAATTGAATTATATTTTTTCCAGAATGCCCACGACAAACGTTGGAGGCGTCGGTGGCGTCGAAGATGGGTTAAGCATCGTGGCAGCGGATGTTCTGGCTCTGAGGGGTGCGGGTTTAGAGGCTGCAGAAACTTGGGCTCTCCTCTGCCAAGCTGCCCAAGCTCTTCAAGACCTCTTTCTCTCAAGTAAGTGAATTATCTGCTTTAGACTTCAGGCGCACAAATTGTTCAAAATTATAATAATGGCTAAATCAAGGATATTATATTTTATTTAATCATTTATTCCAGTATTGGAATGACAGAATTATTGTTAAAAAAACAAGGTTTTATCTGTTTTTAATAGAATTTAAGGTTTACGCGAACTTTACAGTAGTTATAAGTTAAACTTACAAGTTTTTTTTTTTTTTTCATTTCTTGTTCAGTTTCACTGAAAAGTAAAAGCACTTTCAATGAACATTTCGTCTCCTCAGCGCTCGTCTTTCACGCTTGATGGCTCTTCGTTCCTCGCTCCTTTTGCACTTTTTGCTTTTTTTGCGCTTTTCGCATTCACCTGGTTTCTCTATTATGTATATCTTCCAGGAATAAAAAATAGTTCGAGTTATCGTCCTCATTATCATGAATATTATAATTTACTTGTTTCTTCTAATGGGAGAAAATGCAAATATCTCTTAATTAATCTAATATAATAATATAATATAATAATATAAAAATAGTAATCAGTATGTCAAGTTAACGAAACTGTGTGTCAATTTTTATACAAAAATTCGATTAAATTATAAGAATCCATCATTTTTATCAGCAGAAAAAGACTTTAAAATTAGAAAAGCAATTGAAAGTACGCTTAGTAAAATTGGTTTACTTTTTATTCGAATCTGAGATTTTTTCCCTTTGCCACTGATTTCCCAAGGATTTCATTCTTCCACGCATTTCAAAATTATGCAGATCTCTCTCAACTCGGGAAGCAAATGGACGTCAGGTTGATATATATATATTTCAGAGAGGTTAACATGAAACAAATCCAAAACAGATCATGCGCATTTATACCTAATAAAAAATTTCCTTCATTCATCTTTTGTTAAAATATTATAAGTATTAAGGATGAAATTAAGATTACTCTTTATTTATTTGAGTTAAAATAAGCTTAAAAGAGATTGAAATTAAACTTTTTTTAAGACCGCGTTATTTTTACTTTACTTTAAATTTTGAAAGTCCCCGAAGAGCGGGATCAAAAGAAAACAATGGAAATCTAAAGAAAGGGAAGAATGTAATTACAAACAAGGGTCTAGAAAATGCTTTCCTCTTTGCTTGCTCTTTGCAAGCAATGCCTGGAGACAACTTAATTTCAGCATCGAGGAAACCGATACTTTCAAAGCTATGAGCTAGAAGAGTAGATTTTTGTATGAGAGTTAAGGTAATTGAAAAGATTTAATTACGAATGTTTGACCTAAAAAATTGGTGTTAAATAAGAAATAATGCAATCGAATTAACAATGTAAAAATGTCAGTGGCCCACAAATATTGAAATTTCCATGCAAAGGGAAAATGAATTTAATAATTTAATACCCTTTCAATAACCATTAAAGGGATAATGGCTTAAAACTGTGAAAATTACTGTTTTGAGGTCCAAATCCCTCGTATATTCATTGATGCACGCACACGTTTAGAAAACGATACTGAGTGACAGCTTGCGGGAGTGACGAGGAAAATCAATTTACTTTTAATCTAATTACGGGTGATAGTGCGCAGTGCACAGTATATCACTGCTAAATCTATTAAGGCGTAATCTATACTCTCTCATTGTTAATATTAGCATATGGATGATTTAAATTTTTACTATTATAGTTGAAATTTTTAAACTTGAAACATAAAATTCATCGAAATCGAAGGTTTTCGATTTATTCTTTCACACGAATTAAAAGATTCCAAAAAAGTGAGAATATTAGATGAAAATTCTGCCGTACAAACTAAAAAGATACATAAGTGACATTGTTGATTCGGTCGAGTCTATGTCACTTATGTATCTTTTTAGTTTTTACTGCAGAATTACGACGACGAATATGAGATATACTTGGAATTGTTTCACTCTCTGCATTGGGAAAGTACTGTGGCTATAATCCGCAAACTGCAATGTGAATTTTATGTTTTGAGGGTGATTCCTAACTTGCATAGCAATATGGCATATATGTATATCTACGTAAAGTTGTAAATGCATCAATATACGTTCAGTTCTTTGACGAACAATGATCCGCATAGTCGTGAATAGTCCCAAATGTGTTTAACGAAAATGGTAGAAACGGAGAAAAAGGATAGAATGGAAGCTTGGCAGAGAGGGAGGATCTGGATCGTAGTAATCCCAACATATGAGGTTGACTGTTCAAACTATGAGTCGTCAGTGTCGTCACATTTCGTCTCTGTATTTACCCTTCTTTCACATGTTTCGCTTCTTCTGGGCATACAGGGTGTTCCTTTGAAATATAAATTATCTGGTGGACAAAGAGCAGCGAAAAAGTACTTTTAGAGAAATTTAATGCTTACCATAAAAGACTTTTAAAGAAGAGTAAAAAGGTACAATTCAGTAGTAATTAGTGGAGAAACTTAGCGTACAAGAAGAAAGTTCTTTTAATTATAAATTCATTATTGAGGGGATGAAATGGTTTAAGATTATAGGGAGAGATTAGAAATTATGATAACTCAGGCAAATGCAGTTGTAAATTAAAAAATAACTATAAAAAAGGTTAATTTCTTTTCTATTAGTTGATTTTATTTATTATGAATTATGCAATGAGGGAATATGTTTATCTGATGAAAGCACCTTGAATTAAAATCTAATTATATGCAATGGCAGGCGGCCATACTTGATGTAACGTGAGTTGCAATTATAGGTTCATAACTCGATCAGTTCAGTAAATGAGTCGACGTTCATAGTCCTTAAGACCTCAACTTCCCTTTTCCAATTCTCTTGGCTGTTAATTTGCGCCAGCTCTGCACTCATGCGACTCAAGACTACCGCAGTGTACTCGAAATCGACTTTCGCATTACGATACTTACGTACATGCCGCAAACACTTGTGGTTCTAGGTTTCGATTTAGAGACCAGAACAACCCCAAATTCAAGACCCAAACCAAATTCTAGCCTTCAGAAAAATTTACGAATAATTTTATACCTACATTCACAATTGTAAACGTTCCAAATTTTTAATAAAGGAATTAAACAGTAAATAATTCATCTCTATATTATCCACGTAATACTAATAAAAAGAGAAAAGACATTCTTCTTCAATGCGATCGCAATCAATCATAAATGTCATTTCATAGTGACACTGATAAGGCACTCTACTTCTTACCCTATTAACAAAAATAGTTTTAAAACTCGTAAAACTTGAAAAGCGACTCAAGTTACGCAAATCCCTTATCTACTTTTCTGAGGAAAGAGAAGAACTCATTAACACCAGGATTCTTCAATAAGTTGGAGAAGAGTGAGGAATGAAGAGTGTAGTAAAATATAAAAACATATTTTCGCAAGAAAATCCTTACTTTATGGCTAAAAGTAAAAAAAATTCCCCTTTTCTTGTTTACGAGAAAAGGTTGGGTCTCGAAATCTGCCCCCTAATCTGACAACACTGATTTGATCCGTCTATAGATAGACATAAGCTTCGAGCCATTTTCACACCTCCCTTAAAGAGGGAAAGTAATTTTCCCTTCTGTCCTATATTTCTGCAGCTTGATTAAATTAAACATTCAATTGGAGAAGATCATCAGAAGGGGAGAAAGATGTTTGTCTTCTTCTAAGCTAATTTGCAGGATTATTCTTTTATCCCATCATTATGTTTTACAATTTATTATGAAATATTTAATGGTTTTAAAGAATTTATAGAATTTATAGAGGGCAACGATCCCCCGCATTTGATTCCAAATCCGAAAAAAGAAGTTCCCTATTTTTTTCTTAAATTTTAATTGTACAAGGTGCCTATTTTGACTTAAAGTTTCCCATGTAAATTGCAAGGAGAAAAATCACTTTTTGGAGTTTTTGGAATAATTTTATAGGGTTTGGGGAAATTTTACGGGAAAGTTTAAAGTCTTGTTGAGAACTATCCAGCAAAGAATTTCGTGTATCAGGTAAATAGACTGCAGACGCCCCTAACGCACCTCCACGGTAATCGACTCTTTTGAGCACTTTTATTCTCGTTTCTTTTCTTATTAAAAATTATTTATATTGTTTAGGTGGAATATTTATTAAGAATGTTTAATTAATTTTAAATTATTTAAGCAAATTCAATTTGTTTAAATGAATATATATATATATAATTTTATAACATTAATTATTTAACTAAATTCAACCCTTTATTTCTCTTGACTTCAAACTTAGAAATTTTTGAATCTATCTATGAACCTATACGTATGAAAAGAGGTAGGAAAGGGGGAAAAATAGCGATTTTTATCGTATTCAAAAATAAAAATTAAAAAGTCCGACTCATACAGTAAAAAATCAGTACCCTAAATTGAACGGGAGTTGTTCCGTTTCAAAGCAATTTCACCATTTCATTTTCGAGCAACGGAAAAGAAAACAAATGAAAATTTTCAGCGGAATCTTTGTTCCATAACTAGGTGCGTGATTAGTGATTGCAATCAGGCGATGAAAAATAGTATGCACTGCATTTTTCTCTGCTGTGAATAATTTTTTTCAACTACTGCAAACGCATGAGGTTCAATAACTTGCTTCTCGCATCCACACAAACATGATTCTGGATTTAACAATAAAAGTTTCTATACTTCTAACACAGGGAAGCGCCAGCAGCTTGCTCATGCAGAAGGTTATGCAAATTAGTGGTTCTTGTGGAATTCCAGTAATTCTCACATTTGTCTTTAATAAAACAGGATCTATCACATATTATCCTGAAGAGAATTGCTTTGTGGAATTCCTCTTTACCTTATGAGTCTACAGTCTACAGTCTGATTTGCGCAAGCTTGAAAGGACACACGATTTTTATATACATGTAGAAGCTGCTCGACATTTCATAAAGTACTTTACGAGAGCAATTTTCATACTTTTTCGAGCTTACCATTAACATCATAGTTGAGAAATGGATATTGAGTACTTCAAAGGTAGGAGCTTAATGTAACACTGGAAATAAAATGACACCCTGAGAAGAAAGGGTTCAACTAAATATATGAAGCTAAAATTTCAGAAATCTGTTCTAGAAATTTCTTACCTTCGTCTCACTTTTATTAAGCTGCATAAATTTTCTTTTGAGATTCTCAGGCCCCAAATATTCTAATCTAGACGAAGTCCTCAGATTAAAAAAAAAAATAGTAACATTTTCCTGGTCGAAATTGCAGTGTTATAAAACGCATATAGGTATACAATAGACGAACTGAAAAATTGTACACATTCGTGAAACCTTTGTCCAGATTCAAGAGTGTCGAATAACCTTGTGCAATAAAGTTTCCTCTCTCCCGGCTTTTTATCTTTCTCCTTTTTATACCTTTTTTATTATCACAGTCGAATTCCCCTTAAAGCATAGGGAACAGTAATATTGGAAACGCAAAACAATTTGATGTCGAGACCAGAGATTATAACGACTGACTGGCTTCAGCATTCAACCCAATGAGAATTCGTTGAAGAATAGAAAAGAGCAAAGGTGTATGACCTACAACTATTTATCAATGTCCACTTGTCCAGACTCTACCTATATATTATTCCAATCTTTTTTGTCATATGTTCTATAACTCTATATATATAGTGTAACACAAATCACAGAAAACTACAAACTCCATACGTCGTTTGGACCCTGGGTCCATAGGGATCTGATTTTTACGATATATATAAGACTATTGCAAAGCATCCAACTTCCCCTGTAAAAAATGTCCCAATGGAACCCCAATATGATCCCAAACAAATTCCTACTAAAGAACTGGGTATGAGACAAATCAGAACCAACTTAAAAAAAAATTACAATTCGAAATCAGCATAAAAGTACACCCAGAATTACTACAAAAAAGTCTCCTTTCCTTTTTTTGTTGTACAATTTTAGTTTTATGGGATTTCATCTAAAATTCTGAGTTTTAATCCCTCTTTGTTGTATGGCCTTCCTTGTATCCAATTCCAAATATTTAGAACCTAGATCACACTTCGAAGAATTCTGTCTCTCTGAAGGTTTACATGTACAGCACGTACACCACTTAGTGCATACCTGCATTGTCGAGATTCTCTGGTTGCCGTGTTGGAAGTCATCACTGTGACAGCTAACCAGATTATTTTAAATTAATATGACATGCAAAATAGTTTACTTCTTACTCCTTCAAAAATCAAATTTATCTCAATGAAAATAAAGTAATAGTGTGTATTGATTTCTTGGCCTCAGAAGATTGAGACGCGTTGTTATTTCTTAATAATTATTTCTCTTCATAATTTTTTACATAATTAGAGAAATAATAATCGTGTACAAATGAATCATTAAGATCTGCAAACAAGAAGTGTAAAAAACTGCAATGCATGTATGTATAACTGTATTTAGCTTCGTAACTCCTGTACTTGATTACTGTGTAATTAATTACTTTCGGTGGTTCTTGCGTCGAAGCTAAATACACCCGAATGAGCTATAGTTACTTCGAGAATATATAGTTACGAATTTATTTCAAAAAGACTAATGATTCCATACATGTAAACGAGAAAATGTATTTTTTAGCATGCACAATTTTCCCACTATTTTTTTTAAGTTGTTAAAGTTTTAAAAGAATCAACCATTTGAATATGTATCGCTTTAATTGAAGTGTGTCATTAATGTGTTACTCAGATGGTGGTGTGGTAGCTGGCTCGAGAGGACCAGTGGTTACTCCGAACACACTGGAATTGACTCCACGAGGTAGAGTGACTTTACTACAGGCGCCACCGGAAACTGCACGAGCTTATCTGCCTCCGGAATATCGGCCAGGACGCGTTTACTCTGACACGGATTCGGAAAAGGTTTGTTAATTTTGCACTCGATAGC
Source organism: Synergus magnus (assembly GCA_032275165.1). NCBI lineage: Eukaryota > Metazoa > Arthropoda > Insecta > Hymenoptera > Cynipidae > Synergus > Synergus magnus. The sequence goes on from JAUESH010000043.1 coordinate 2,896,820, forward strand.
AATTTTCTTTAAAAATAACTCATTCATATTTTTCTCCATTTAAAAAAACTGTTTCTTCCTCCTCGCACGTTTGCTTCAAATCCAAACTATATAAACTTCTCCGATGGAATAAAATATTTTCCCAATTGCAAATAATTTATGATTCTTCATAATGAATTTTATATAACCAGAAAAAATAGTAAGACCATATTTAACCAGAATTTTGACACTTTTTTAGTGTCGCATTCGTTGCTGAAATATTAATCAAAATAGTTGCTTCTATAAAATGAAATTATGAGAATAGCTTTACATATCTGAAAATTTTTTATTATTTATTTCGTAATATAAGTAATGGAGCAAATCAGAATTAATTTTTAATATAATGTATATCTTATTGACTTGACATGCACCTAATTTATAAATTTTCTATTATGAACTTATTCCCTTAACCGCAGCAATTCCAAGCGCACTATTGTTTGAGAGTTTTCAAAGTTTCGCTAAAAGTTTCGTACTTTCTCTCTTTTAATCAAACAAGTTTTCAAATCTGCTTTATTCGCATATCGATAGAAAAAATAAGATTAAGTTTCTCGGAAATTTAATAAATTTAAAACTCTGCAAAACTATTTAACAGAACTCTTAGAAATGTTTTATTTTAACTTCAACAGGTATAGTCGAAATTGAATCCTATTTTTCATTCTTTTACTCATTCGAAATAATGTAAATATTTCGGGAAATATGTGTATGTAAAATAAATATTTATAAAATCATCAAACTTTTTTAGGTAGTAGATTTAATAGAATTATTTTCCTTTATGTAAAGAAAACGTATCTTTGTAACTCTACAAGCGTGTGAATTGTATCTCCGGTGTTCGAAGAACGGAAGTGAAACTTACATTACGTTTAAAAATCACGTACGTACGTTCTGCACGCTTCACTTACGAGAGTGAATGATTTTTGTACTCCACGTTTTATTTTTTGTGCAATTTTGTCTCTTTAACGATTTTTTAACGAAAATTATTACATTAATATTACATTAATCGTCACATCTCCGAGGATTTTCAAATTGCTATATTACTGGAAAAATTATTCGAAAAATGTTCTCAGTGTATAATCTCTACACTCATTTACGCGATCGCTCTCATCATTACTGGAATGTACACACATAAAAATGCCAGAGGTTAGTGAATGAAGTAGATGGAGGGTATGCACTATATATTGTGTACGAGGAGCAGGTATTCAAGAAGCTGTCGTGATGTTTTGTATAGCTCGCGGGCAAGGTGGTAAATGGTAATGTTTGAACAGTAAGTTAGGTGCTTGTACATCGAGCTTAATACTTTAAAAGAGTGGGTATAGCGACCCTCTTTTCCAATCGAAAGGCGATTCCCGTATTGTGATGTCTGTGCGTTCTCAGTTAGCACAAGGAGAGAAAAGATATGGTTGGGCCAACCATGAAAATGGAAAAATATGGGGCAACCATATCTATAGTTGCTGCAACCA
>JAUESH010000043.1:2903555-2935873 GCA_032275165.1 Synergus magnus
AATTTGGTCAGCGCAACCAAAAAAATGGCTAAGCTAAGCAATTGAATGGTTGCGCTGATCAAACTTTGGCTGCAGCATCCATATAAACTATGGTTGCAGCAACTATAGATATGGTTGCCCCATATTTATCCATTTTCAAGGTTGCCCCAGCCATAGCTTTCTCTCCGTGCACTTACACGATATGCGATATGCATGCATTTCTGCATATTACTAATTATAGACATTGTAGACAAACTTCAATTTATCTATTTGTATTGTTCATCCTAAAATCGCATGAAAAGAGATTTTAATGGACTTAGTATACTATGTAATTGTACGTACGCTTGTGAAAGTATCGCGATATTTAAAATGTCATGAAAACAAAAGAAACAGTAACACGCTTAGGAAAACTCTAATGGAACTGGAAATGGAATTAGAAATGGAAATGGAAAAGAAAATATTGTGTTGCACTGAAAACATAATGTAACTCTTGCCTAATAATTTCCAACATTGAAATTAAAAATCTGAATAGGATGAAACCATTTTTAGCAAAATTATTTTAACGATTGCTTTCCTACATCAGCAAATTGTCTTCCCGCGTTTTTCACGCATTAAATTTTCTCAAAAGACTTGTAAAATATGTTCCCGAGAGTAAAGCATAAAGCATAAATACCTTTTTGCTGTCCTACATGTTCTCTACCGCACTGTGCAAGTTTCCAGATTCTCTGCAGCTCGACTCTTCTTCCGTATTTTTCCAGCAGGTTTGAGAAAGATACACATTTAATACAAATGATATTTTCAAAATGAGGTGCACCTTTTTACCTGTACTTATGGAGCTATCAGAGAATTTATTTTCTATACTATTGCACAGACTCGGAAGGATAATTCACTATAAAAAATATGCACTATTGTACGGCAAACGTGTAAGTTAACTTACACAATATTGTGTGTACCAATTTCTCTTTGGTCATTTTCGATCGACATTTCTTAGTCTCACTGAAAAGTAAGTTGTTTAATTAAGGGTTTAACAAATAAAACAGACATAAATATATTATTTCAGATGTGGATGTACTCGCTGGGTCGAGCCTTATTAGACACAACACCGAGAGCAATGGCCTTAACCGGAACAGTATCTGTTTCACCTTCTTGCGCTCTGCAATCAGTTTTGGCAGCCATGACAGAACCAGACCCTCGAAGAAGAGCTTCATTGATGAACCTCCTCGACGTAAGTTGGATATTCATCTGTCAGTAACTTAAAAAATTATATAAAATTGATAATTGGGTGTAGAAAATTATAGAACATTTTTTTCTGTGATTCGTGAGCACTGAACTGTATAAATAGAGGGGCTCAAATTTTAAGCTTGGATTAAAACTTAAATGTCCACAGCAGTGATGGATTCAATCGAGAATTAACCCAGGCTTAGTCTCTGAGCTTGAATCAAACTGATGGAACTTAATCTCACCCCTAATACTTGAATTGAACTTTTTATCATCTGTTTAATCCTCGATTTGAAGAAAGAAAAATGTTTGTATTTGAAATAACAGCTTTTATGCTTTATGGAAAGAACTGGCGGTTGGAAAGTAGCAATTAGTCAGTTAGTAGATATTTCATCGGTGATATTCCCATAGTATCAGGTGGCGAGTGTTTTCAATCTAATCTTAACTTGATCTGAGAACAGATGGTTCCTATGGTTTGAATGAGAACAGAGTAGGTGATGAGGGTGGGTGTTATCGATCTAGCTCAACGTGAGTGGTCTCTCGGAACGCTAAATTCAACTCCACGCAGATTAATTAGCGTTATTGCCATCGGCCATGAACCGTAGAACTGTAGGTAATTCAATGCATCATGAGAACGTGACGTAAGTGAGGAACTACAGCTGCATCTGACTACAATCATTCAGCCCTAAAAAGACCGTTCCGTAGTCATAGTAAGCTCTACTAGCTTTCGGAATACTCGCAAGCACAACCTGCTACCGACGCGACGATCTGCCATTGTCAGGTCTCTCTGTTCATGAAACTCAACCATTCATCATCTGTGTTTATTCCTAGCAGGAAAATTAATCAATCCTTTGCTATTTTTCACAAAATTTACATTTGGGGCATATCTCTTTTTATTTATTAACATAAAGATCCCTTTTTCTCATTCAAGGGTACACTATAGAGGGTGAACTCGATTATGAGTTACGCATAGAGAAAAACATTTCAACTCGGAAAATTCTTCTAAAGCAATATAATACAGTTTATTGAAAATTGATAACCCCATGCTATATAAATGGAGTCACATATAAAGGATATAGAATATATATACAGAGAGAGAGAGAAATAGAGAATAGAGTGCATTACGCTACCATTACTTTGCAAGAATTGGAAAAGTATGAGAAACTTTTCTCTTCATGAAATCGATATTGAATCGACGTATAAAGTCAAAGTGAATATGTTTGTTATAAAAGGATTCGGTATCTCCGTAAACATTTTTCCGGAGTTAAACAGTCTGTTCAATGTAAACAGGATATTTATATAAGCTTTTCAGATTTTATCTAGAGCTTATTTTGGAATTATTGAAATGGAATTCTAACAACTTTTATGAGAAATATTCAAATCAGAACACAATAGAAAGAAAAATATTTTCACGCGTTTGTGTTTTATTAAATTTAAAGTGAATTTGGACAAATTGGCCAGCATTAATTTATTAGGGCTCAGTCAAGATAAAGATGAAAGAAAAACATTTAATTGAAACTTGAAGAATTTCGATAGCAATTCTGAAGGAAATGCAGCTAACAATGGCAGTGGGGAGAAAATTGGAAATTAAGACAATAGGGTTGAAAGCTTCCGGATTTGTGAATGTTCATTTTCTATAATGAATGATGTAATACAATAATATCGCATGGATAATAATTCATGTTTAAAGTTTGAATTCAAGGAAACTTGTTTGTTCCTAGTTTTTCCGAGTCTCAGAAATCTCCCGCATGTTGGGGTTCTCCTGATTTCACAGTTCAGTGCTCACCCTATTAACAAGTGTTATGATTAACCCAAACAGCAGTTTCCCCCAAAAATCATCCAGAACTACCCAGGACTATAAATTACATTAGAAAACAAGTTTTACAGTAGAATTTTTTTGAGGTCTGTTCCATACAGCGTACACTCAAGATGTTAGACTATTCCATCAACACCCTAGCTATCATCTATCATTCTTGCTTTCAGGTAATCTCCGAGTACTGTCGGTCTCGTTTACAATCCAGACCTTTCACCCACATAGTGATGGATATGTACCGAGAAGTAGTACGTTCACCACAATATGCAGCGAGGAAACGAGCCCTTTTACGAACAGCTAGCAAGAATCTATCGACAGGGGAAGGGAACCACAGACACCCACGTCAGTATATCACATCCACTCAACGGTGGTCAGGAGGTCACCGCTTTTCTAAGCACACCCCCAAAGCTGACGGGGCGCTTTTCCGAATTCAGTCACGCAACTCTAGATCTCATCCGAATCTTTTGGGCCTATCAACGGATCACGACAGTCCGCTGCCACGATTTCAGTCCCAGCTGGACATGATTAATGCTGCTGATAGGCTTGATCTACCATCGATTGCTTTCAGTCACTCGAGAACTGGTTCACAACCATTGACCATCGCACCTCAACTCAGAAGTAACGGGGATCTAATAGAAAGGCAAATTTCGTATAATTTGAAGGAACAGTACCAGTACCAGAGGCATCAGAGGAATGGAGTTCTTGATATGCCTCCTCCAGTGAAACCCTTTTTCAGCTCACAGGATGTGAGAGTTTATGAAGGGAATGGGTTGACAAAAATCAACCAGGATCAGGAACAACATTATGCGAGGCCTATGCATGTTAAGAGAAATAATCTTGCTTGTTTCTCATCTTCTTCGTCTTCCACATCCTCATCGAGGCCTAATGGAATTCAGCACAAAGAGTCTACTTATGAGCCTCTAGTCAATCTACCTAAGGTATGATTCATCATTTCCATTTTCGTTGAATTATAATTTGATTTTTTTAAATGGGAGCTAAGCTTCTGGAAACATGGTAGTATAGTTCTATAGAAATATTAACGTTGTTTCTTTGCATTACAGGATGAAATTTACGCTATTGCTGAGTTAACAAAAAAAGCACGTTCCGAAACAACGTTACAGAAACAGCTTTCAAATCATCGACTGCAAGCCTCGAATCAAGATTGTAATAATGAGACAAGCCATCAATCAATTCCCAAACCCATGACTGAGCATTTTCGGACATGCATCGGGAATTCGAGCGGTCAACAAAGAATCCAAGACTATCAACGAAATTTAGTATCTTCGGCTAATACTTCAGATATTTACGGATCAGTGCCACAGAAAAATCCTCAGATGATGATGACAGTAAAGAGAGTTGCTTCAACTTTTCAAATATCTGACGCGGAAAATGGAGTTCCAACCAAATCAGCTCCAAGGTTCGTATATTTTAATTAATAATTAAAATTTTTTACTCATTACTTTATTATAATTTAATGGAAAAAAAATTGAAGAAATAAAAATAATAATAAATATATTAAAATAGGATCAAAGCCGATTCTTTTTATAAAATTATTATTCTATATTAAATTTTCTTTCATGAATTTTTCTTTCCAATCTCGAAATCAAGTTCTCTATAATTATTCTAAAGAGATAGGTGATATCTGGCGATATCCAATTAAACTAGATATCATTAGCTTGTGCTTTGCTTCCTCTTTCCATGAGCTTCTTTTTTGTAATTAAATGTCGAGAATTAACGACATGTGTATGAAATATATCAATGACTCTGGCGTACAGAGACGACGGTATTAAAGACGTTTTATGTAAAATGAGGGTTTTTACTGAGCCCCGAGTTTAATTAAATTTACCGCTCCGAGATGGTTCTTGAACTAGGCGACATAATGTCTTACATAGAGCCCAGTTTAACGGAGTTTTTATCTTCTTATTAGTTCGTAAGCTACATCGGAGCTCTATTTTAATTTTAAGAAACTCTTTAGTGAGAGTGAAAATTAATCCTTTCAATGCTTCCACGTGCAATATACATTTTTTAATTAAATGAAAAGAAAAAAGAAAGTTAATCCTATTTTCAAATTTTGTTTTTAGAATTATAGCGAAAAACGGACCAAGAGCGCGTCGCGGTAAACCTGTACAAAGGGCACCTTCTCGTTTGTATAGAGCAATTGGTGGACAAATGAGGAATTTTAATAAAACTCAGTGTGTCGGTCCTGAGTTTGTCATACGTGCAAATCAAACTTCAAAAATCATGACAGTTGGTGACATAAAGGTAAATATTTTGAAAATAAAATTATTAAATTGAAAAGTATTAAAAATGACTTTAAGAGCATATGTTACTTACCATATGAGCAAATTTAGTTTCGCCAACTTTACGTTTGCAATAATAAATATTTTTCGCTCAATCTATAGGCAATAATCTACCTCCGTCTACATGAAACGACGGTAAATCGTCTAGTTTTAGCGAAAAATATTTATTTTTGCGAACGTAAAATTGGTGAAACTAAATTTGATCTTCTGGAAATTATGAGATATCCTTAATTTTTTTTTATATACTGATAATTAGCTTAAGTCTAAGCACTGGATTTAAATTATCCGCGCATTTCACTTGAGGGGAAGAAGTATTGAGGGGCGCCATCTACATCTACCTTACCGGTAATACATTAATCGGAAACTCAGGTTGAAAATTGACAAGTATGTACACGGAAATTCTTGCTTTCGATAATTCTGGTGACTGAAAACTAGGTAACATGACAATTCGGCCGAAAAGTAGTTATGCCAAATGTCAGTTCAAGCAAACATAAATTAGGTTGAATGATTATTCGGTTAAGCAAAAGTTAGGCCAAATCTTAATTAGAGTACACGGAAATAAGGTTAAATAATAATTCGGACAGTTAGAAGTTAAGTTAATTGGAAATTCGGGATAAAGTTAATTAGGTTGCACGAGAGGCGGCTAGAAATTAGGGCAAACATAAATTACAAAAAAGTGATAGTTTGACTGAATGATAATTCGAGTGTGTAGGAATTAGGGCAAATGTCAATTCGAGGGAATGCAAAATTATAGGTTTGATAATAATTCTGCTATATACAAATTATGGTAAATGTAAATTCAGGGATACAGAAATAATGTGGAATGATAATTCAGGTAAATGGGAGTTATAACAAACGTAACTTCGATCAAATTGAAATTAGGTATAATGATAATTCGGGTGTAATGAAATTAGATCAAATCTTATCTCGAGAATTTGTAAATTTGATCAAACTATGATTCGGAGAAATAGACCTTTTAGGAACAATGAAATGTCGTTCAAATGGAAAGAAGTCAAATACTAATGCGGGCAAACAGAAATTAGAAAAAATTAATATTAGGGTAGATGATAATTAGAACAAATGGATAATTGAGCATATAGAAATTAGACTTAATGTTAATTCAGATAAACGGAGATTAGGTCCAACAATAATTCGAGTGTATAAATATTAGAGCAAATTTTTATTCGATGACATGAATTTCGGCCAAATGGTAATTATATCAAATGGAATTTGGGTGATATTTATGGGTCTCAAAATGGCGGAAGGTTACGCTCTGGTTATAGCAGTTTAAGTTTTGTCTACCTCAGTCTGGTATGGTCTAGTGGTTAGGATACCTGGCTCTCACCCAGGAGGCTCGGGTTCGATTCCCGGTACCGGAATTTTTTTTTGGTTTTTAAGTAAAAAACATCAATACATACTTTATACAGTTTGCTATTTCCTGAAAACTGGACTAAAAATCTTTTAGGTTAATTATTAATTAATAATAATTAATTAGGTTAATACTTAACTAATAATGCTACGTTGGCGTAGCACAACGCGTCAAATTTTTATTTGGTATGTATAAACCAGATTATCGTTTTTTTAATATTTCTTATGGAAAATCACAAAGTTCGTGATTAGCACAAAGCACTGATGCACTTTTAGGCTTTTTGGTAACACTTTATTATTTCTTTTTTGTGGATGGAGGCGGCAACAGGTGTTGCAAAAAACAGTATTTCTAACTTAATGGCTTTTAAAATTTACATAATTTGTGTATTTAATGTTAACGTTATTAATTTATTTTACAGTCTGGCAATTCTAGTCGATTAATCGTGATAATGTTGACTGGTCAACGACTGGAAGTAACCTGCGACCCACAAAAAATTACAGCTGGGGAGTTATTTCAGGTACTAATATTAATATTACAAATTTAAAAAAAAATATCCAAGCGTAGACAGAAATGAAAATTACAGCAAAAATAATTACTTCCTTGCTCGAGGGTGGTAACTAGTTTTATGTTCATAACTTATAATTGAGACAGTTTCTAAAGTTCCCGGCCAGTCTACTTGGTAAACTGACTATAAATTTAGCTGGTGAATTTATTAAATATCGATTCCTCTGAAGTTCTTGGTTAGTTAGGGTCGAAAACAACTTATGGCCAAGAGGCCACATTTTCTATTCACACAAAGTTTATAAGTTTAAATTTTATACAATTTTTAATTTTTCGAGATTTTAAGTTAAGAAATTGGATCACTCATAGTTTGAAAAACTTGGAAAATACATTTTTTTTTCTCACTACAAATTACAAGAAATACTCTCTAAATATATTGAATTCTGGAACAACAATTTCAAAACAATTCAAGCCATATGACAAAAGTACAAAGAAATTTCAGTTACCTTTTATGAAAGTTTGATTCGTCGGAAAGTAAAAGAAATGCTTACAAAGTTCTGACAGCCAGCAAAAGTAACGGTGTGAGAACGATTTTACGGGGTGTGAGAGTTATCTATATAAAACTTATATAATACGGATATCGACATCCACTTCTTAAAATCAGTGAAAAGGAGAAGGCGGCTTTCTATTCAAGGAAAAGTTGAAAGGTCAATAATATCGCTATCACAAATTTGTTAACGATAAACGATGAACGAGTTGGAGGTCCAATCTAAAACGGGCCTCTCTTCAAACTATGGCAAAGTCACCAATGAGTTTGAGAGCTGGCTTCGTCCGATAAGCGGTTCAATTTATCGGGCGATTATGTCGGTTCACCAATTTTCATCTGAAAGGTATCATACCTCACGAGATTCTTCGTTAAATTTCAAAGGGTTGCCTTTTAATATTCCGGAATCCATTAAAATATAATGGCTTTTATTCTCTTAACATCACGAGCAAATTTGCTCTCGTAAACACGTCGTATTTTATAGAAAAACAGTGTTTGCAATTCACCTCGTTAAATAAGAGATTGAGCTTGAAATTGAGTAGCACAGAAATTCAGTTAGGCTTGTAGAATTAATCTTGTCACCTTGGTGAACTATTTATTCAGTTTTAAAAATAATAGAATTTACCTGGTGAAAATCGACAGCTCTGGAAAATCTTGCAATCTTAATGCTCTGAATTCTGGAAATAGTGCCATTAATGACGTTTTAAACTCTGCAAATCTCGTTTCAGGCTATCGTGCAGGCAGAGGGACTCGATGAGAACTTCACTCTGGGATTAGCTGCCTTATTGGCCGGTGATTTCGCATTGCTACCGCCAGATACAAAATTGAATAAAGTTGCCCCTCCCGGCTGGTTAAACAGTGGTAAGAGCAAAGGTCTTCTGGGACTTCCGGCAAGCTTTATGCTCTACTTAAGGCTCCGATTCTTCCTGCCTTCACTTCGCGGAATAAGGTACTTTCATATTTCCTTAATTTCAAGAAAAATAGTTTTAAAAAATGTATTTCCAAACTACACCAACCTGTACAAGAATTATGCAGTGAAATCTATAACTACAGGATCCCTTTAAAGCTATCCTTAGCTATATGTAAAATGAAAACAAAATTTTCATTTCCATTAACAGTTGGTAGTTAGACACCTGGGTGATTGAATGTTTGAAACTCGTATTTCTTTGGACATTCAAAATTACACCCACATCTCTTATTTTAGTGTCAATCAAAGGTGTGAGCTAGTAAGTGGGTAGTACTCGACGGATTAGGAGATAGTCCTTAATGTCTCATCAATCTCTCGTACGCAGGATCGATATGTCGAGTTTAAGCTGGAATGATGTTGACAACATGGTTCAGGTTCATCTCTCAGACTGAACAGTGACGGATATTAGTACTATTGCTATCGGTATTCTCGTTATACCGGGTCACGCTGCGCTACTACTCTCTATAAACCTTGACATATTGTGGTCACCTTGGATCTTAACGTTAACATCCTCTGGGAAATGGAAGAAGATATTATTCCAGGGCTTCAGATTATTGTATTATAACTCATAGTATGAACTATCTCGTTAAATGAGAATACTCTTTCAAAAAGTTTTGGAAAAAAGGTTTGGAAAGGGTGGTGGTTGGAGGTAAAGGTGTTTGGAAAGGGTGGTCGGGGAAGGGGGGTTGGAGAAAGAGATTGTAAAAGAAGTTTTAATAAAGGGGTTGAAAAAAGGATTTGAAACAGGGATTGAGAAAAGGGGGTTAGTAAAGAATTTTGAAAAAGGGATTTGGAAAGGGTAGTTGAAGAAAGGGGTTGGTAAAAAGGGTTGGTAAATGAGTATAGAAAAGAGGTTTTAAAGAGAGGGGGATAGTAAAAGAGTGATTGGAAAGATATTATTCTCTGAGAAATCGAAAAATCGGTTAAAGTCTCACTAAAGCTGGTCGTATACTACTTCTCCTTGGCACCTAATCTTCCCTTGTTTATGTGGATTAACGACTTCTCTCGTGTAAGTCTACCACTTCAAACAATAACAAGCTTTTTTCTCTAATTACTAAGCAAAAAGAAAATACAAGGCTAATTTGGTACATTGTTTTAAATTAACAGATCCAATTTCTTAAGAAATTTCTTCAGACCGTAAAAATTATGATAAACGAGTCAAATCTTCGAAACACAGCAACTTTTCGTTTCGTAGTTAAAGTGAAGTGTTCCAGAACTTAGCAGTTTCCTCACGGAATTCAGAATTTAATTAATTTCCGAAAAAAGAACTCCTAGCACGCAACTACTATACCCTTGTGACAAAGTTAGTAACGCTCCATTAACTCTTCTTCCTTTTTAATCCACTAGCAAAATTTATGAACGAATTTACCCTCTATGTGGATTGAAATGAATGAAACATAATAAATAATTTAGGTACTGAAAACAGGCAGCAGAATTGTTGTTAATGCAACTTTGAAAGCATTATTCGTGTTGATTAAATTTTAATAGAATTTCAACATTCATATATTTGATTTTATTATTTAACATTATATTTTCGCAAATAATAAGTCAAAAGTGGGATACTAGATTTACTGAATTTCAATTTCCTGTTAATAGGAGCTGGACTTCGAAGCATCTGCTCTACCTGCAAATTCGTCGATGTATATTAGAACAGCAGCTGGTATGCCCTTTGACGCAGCTAATTAATTTGACCGGTCTCGCTTTGCAGGCAGAGTTCGGAAATTACAGTGTTAATGTAAGTAAACAGGTTCAATTGAATAATACAAAATCGATACTATTCAACACTGTGTTTGCTACACATTATTTCTTATCTAAATATTTAGGACGAATGCTAAATAACTGGAAAGGGAAATGGAACTGGGTTTGGATAACAGGTTTCGTAAAGGGCTTCGTCGAAAAGGGGTTCACTCATTTTTCAGTGCAATTTACAATTTACACAATAATTGCAAAAATTCTACCTTTTAGGAACACGGATGTGGTGATTATTTCCTCCTGGAGCATTACATCCCCGAGTCTCTGATCCTAAATCCAGATCAGGATCAACAATACTCGGATCTTTCAAGCAACGCAGAAAATCTAAAAAGACAACTTCATCAAGCTCATCGGGAGAGGCGAGGGTTGGACGCAAACAGAGCAGAAGAAACTTTCATAACACATGCTCAAACCTTGCCCGATTATGGATCTCACTATTATATAGCCACAGCAGATGCTAAAGAATTAAGTAAAGTTATAAGTCGTCAAAGGATGAGTGAAAAACGAATTTCTCCAGTTGGAAAAATCTGCTCTGAAGATATTTATGCAAAACTAAAACGAGATTGTCCAGTGCCTGGAAGAACGGAAGCTTATACAGATGAACAGAAAGTAATATTGACCAGAAGCCCAGGTGTGAATGAGGACATCTATTCTACTGTGAAAAATAGAAAGGAGAGTGTGAAGGCCGTCAATGATTACAACAAGAATGACAGCACGAGCAAATCAAAAAAGACTGAGAGCAGTGTCTGGCTGGCTATTCACGCCGAGGGTTTGAAGCTTTTTGAAAGAGGAGGTGGTCGCTTTAGGGAAAGAAAAGAACTGGCAAGGTTTCAGTGGAAGGACATTCAGACATTGAGCTACGGCAAAGCCTGCCTTGTGATATATACGAAGGTTGATGGAAAACGATGCAAGTTCAAATTGAGAATGGATCACAGAAAGTAAGTTTTAATGTTCGCCTACAGAATTTAATAATTTTATTATATTAAACTACCACTAAAACTTTTCGCTCTGATATATGACCAACTTTACCTATAGATTGACCATCCCACTTTTTTCAAACTTTAAAGGATATTTTTCATTGCAGGAGTTATTTTGCCTTCAAGCTGACATCTCTTCACCATCAATTTTTCTTGAAACTTCGATCTGAGATGTCATCTCTTCAAGGATTGGCAAAAGGTGATTGCTATAAAAATTTTCTTTTGTTTACAACTTGAATTAATTAAAATTTTAATGGTCTTATTTTTTATTTAGATTTCGGAGTCCCTCTCGTTATTGAGCCAAATTCACCAAAGGCGAAATCTGAAAGTGGAAAAACAAAAATCTCAATAGCAGATGCAATAAAAAAGCAACCGGAATCCCGATCAAAATACCCCTTTCAATTAGAGGAATATCAGAACAAGGAAAACGAGAATCCGCAAAAAGAATCCGTTAACTGGAAAAGCAATCAAGTCACAACCACTCCCATTTTTTGTTCTTCTCCAGAAGATGATGTTCTTTACGCTCAGGTGAATGCTCGTCTGGAACCGGAAGGTGAGTCACGTGACACGGAGGAAGAATCGGATCGAGGCGGAAGTACAATAAGAAATCAGGCAATCTCGAGAATTTTGAAAGGGCCAAAAGTTCTCTCATCAATCGAGGATCAGATCTATGGTTATGCGAATGTGGGCCGTTCTCACGAGGAGGCATACGTTTATTGCATTCCGAAGTTGATACATTCCAGTGATATAGAAAAGCTTGAGGTGAAATCTGAGAAACCGATTGAGGATATTTACGCGGCTGTTAACAAAACTGGACTGAAGAAAAAGACCCAACTTCCGGTTCCTGAAGAAGTTTGGGACGTGGATGATATTAAAAAATCCATGAGCAAGGTCAGAAAGTCTCGTTTTTGGTTATAATATACACTTTTTAAATATTTCCTTTGAAGAAAAATATAATTAGAATATGAGAGATCATTTTAAGACTGAATATTGGTATTCAAAAAAAAAAATAGATTTGAATGATAATTGTAATTAATTTTTGTGTTCTTTCTGTTTTGCAGGTGAAAACATCTAGTTTACCGAATTATGGAACACCAAAATCGAGACAAGCAAGTGGATTTCGAACCCCTAGTTTACCACGTCGTTTGGGTGTAAAAATGGGAACTCGCGCTATTTACAGCAGCAGTAATCTAGTACAAAGGGATTCCTCTCTTGCCGACGATTTAGAGTCTCTGTCTCTAAAATCAGACACAGCTTCGTCGATGCAATCAACCCCAGCACGATCGGTCGAGTCTCCTATGCCAGAAGCTTACGTACTGAGTAAGTTTTTCAAAATTATTTCACTTTTAGAGACTGTTACTTAAGGCTGATGGAATTTTAAAGTAAAAACCTGGTAAAATATGTCAAAAGCTGTCAAAATCTGTGGATTCCGAAAGACATTATTTAGACTGAAAATTTACAAGAGACAATAATATATTTTTATTAAATCACAAAACTTCTTTAGCAATTTCAATAGACTGTATTCTTTGTAGTTTTAAAATCATTTAAAGGTTTAGTATTTTAAAATATTCTATGTGAACAGTTCGGCTATAAAATATATATTTATATAAACATGTGCGCAAAAGTGGAAAAGGTGCAGAAAGACCCACAGTAAAAAATGAAAAATTCCGTGATGAACTAAATAGATACAAGATCATAAAAACATGGAATTAAGGTGTAATGTAATTGTTGATTTAATCCAGAATGTTCATAAGAATGAGAAAAATTCTGTTCCTGACCAGAAAATAAATGTTTTCTCCGTCAGATGCCGATATTCGATCAGCGAACGAAACTTTCCGGATATCGAACGACGAAACGATGTCCCCGTCCCTTGCGGCTCGCCTTGAAGAAATGTCTTTCGCTGAGGAGCGAATGCTGCATGTGATAAAACTCGAACGGGGCAATGGTGGAAGTATAGGGTTGCAAGTGACCGAGGGAAACGATGGGGGAGTTTACGTCCAAGCCGTTTCCGTCGGAGGATCAGCCGATATGGCCGGAAACGTAAACAAAGGTATAAAACTCAAATTATTACTCAAACTACATATACTGAAAAACAGTGAACCATCTCAACCTTATTCATTTAATGTTTTTTGCTTAACAGGCGACAGAGTGGTGGCAATTAACGGTCAAAGTTTGATGAATCTCGGCTACGAAGATGCTCTTAAACTCCTTCAAAGTTCATCGGAAACTGTGGAATTAGTACTCTCTCAAGTTGCCTCCAACAAAAATGGAAACAGGAAAAAGACCGAACAAGGCTTGCCTAACGCTAATAATTATCTCGAGTAAGTGTTTTATTTGTTACTAAATCATCAAATGACCATTAATCTGTATAGAAAAATGTTATTTAATTTCTGGTGATGATTTAATAAGAACGATCTTTCTTTTCTTTCTTAGGAGTATCAGATTCAACATCACCTCAGAAACCGACACTTGGAGAATGGCAACAAAATGGCTCAGCAGCGAAGAATCATCAAAGCAAAAAAATACTTGGAACTCATACAGTAGTTCAACATCGACTGCAACTGAAAATTACAACTTGAACAGCACCTACACCATATCAGAAGGAATCGATCCTCATGCTTTACAATCTGCCAGTATGATGCTCAGTCTTGAAGATTTCGACGTTAGCAGAACAAGTCAACAAGTCTTCATCTAGAAATGAAAATTTCAACTTGGGTAAATTATTTCATTACGAATTCTTATTTAGATTATATTCAAAGGTATAACTTTTCATTCATTAAATTTTTAGATATAAAAGTTCTGAAACACAAACTCTGATATTCGTATTGAACAATCAATGAACAACAATCTTTGATCACATAAAAGAACTTTTTACTCCACTTTCTACTACTTCGTTCTCTCTTCAAGTTTTTGATTATTTTTCAACACAGTTGAATTTAGTATCCAATAAAAGTAAAGCTTAATAAAGGAGGAAGTATAAAAATGGAAGAGAAGTGCAAAGAGTAACAATTTCAAAGAATTTAAGAGTACGATAAAATTTTATAAATTACCTAAAGTAATAATTTTGCAAGAATCAAATTCCTTTCTCTTTTTTTTTTCATTTCTAATTTTTTGGAAAATGGAGTTACATAAAATTTATGTTCATGTGAAAACGAAAGACTCTCGTTCCTCTCGCAGTTGCTAATCGAATTTTTTTTTATCCGATTAGCGAAGCCTTCTATCTACAAAGCGTTTCCTCCCCTCCGGTCTCTAAAATAACTTTAAATTTTCTGTGGGGCATGGAATCATGTTTCCAGCTACTCTAAATGCATTAGTTGACTCAATTTAGTTGTATCGAGTCACTATGTACCTATCTATCAATCAGAGCAAATGACCGACTAATCTCATTACTTGTAAGATAAGAAAATCGATAATTATTTCTCGAGCCTTTAAACTGAAATATGAATAAAAATTAGTATACTTCTATTTCAATGCTAAAATTAGATTCCTAAATAATATTTAGGCGTTTGTAAATGCCTTCTATTGAAAGGATTTTCATATTTTTATTTTTAAGACTTTTCAAAAATTGTATTTGAAATTTATAAAGTTGCGAAACAATTAAAAACACAAAAACTTTCTTGGTAATAATTATTTTTATAATTCTATTCCTTCTTAAAGGATACTAATTCTATTTGAGCGAACTCGCATTTTAATTAATACCTTCATATTGTTTGTCATTGATTTTATTCATTTACAATGACTTAAAAACTAAGATGACGTTCTCGGCTTAAACAATCGTGATGCAATTCTTCATGAATTTTCTTGAATGTATTTATTTGAGTACAGTTTATTTGAATTGTAGTTCACCATCAACTGGTTGAATTATTTAAATTCACTGGATTCTTGATTTTCGGTCTATATCAAAATTTTCACTCGTCAGTCTCACGACTTGAGATCTAGGAGAGAAATTCATGCCTGGAGGACTGACGTTTCAGCAAGTTATATAAGTGTTATTGAATCTTCTCACACGAAGATCAAAGTTAACACGCGCAAGACATTGCCGGTAAAAAAAAAGAGGCACAGAGAGGGGCAATATGGATCGAATGTCACTTCTAAGGAATCACCTTTAGTATCTTACTAATGGTCTATCCCCGTGGTCAGCGTCGCGTTTTGCGTTTCGTTTTCTACACAAGCACAACTCCACGGGATCCTGTCCGCAAAGCCAGCTCTGTTTATTATGAATAAAAGTGAGCATTTTGCCTTTGATTTTACCTCGATTACATAAACCGATTTTAAACCACCATTCTCTGAAAAAAGCCAATTCGACCTTCAAGTCTCACGTTTCGCTTCTCTGTATTTTTTTCACTATTTCAAATCTATACCACTTATACCACTATTCTCCTATTTTCAGATTAAGTTTATAAACTGAAGAAATATTTATTCGATTCCTTAACAAGTTTTTAATATTTGTTTTTATTTATTTTTCAGATGACGAAATCCATCCCCAGCCTCCGCCGATTCCTCCACGAAGAAAGAAACGAAAAAACAAACTTTCTGCAATAGTAGTTTCTGAGCCAACTTCGAAAACATCTTTAAATCCATCTTCGAAGCCTGGAAGAAAACCTCGTTTGCCTCCACCACCGCCTCCACCAGTGCAAAAGACTCACGAAAAAAGAAGTCAGTTTGTGAATAATTGTCAGCATACTCAAAAACCAGAATCTGATCCTGCAAATAATTCGCGACCGGAGGTGACTTTTAAGATTGGTGAAGATAACAGAAACTCGGAAGTACGGCAACATTTCCAAAACCAGAACCAAAACCATTTCCAAAATCAGAATATTTATACTTATCCTCCTCAGCATCAAGAACCAAACAAATATCCTCCCCTCCTATTCACCTTTCAAGATTTTCAGACAGTCATGGCCGAATCGATATCAAACCGAGATTACCAAACTTCCCTGAATGAAACGTTTTCCTCCAATAATTTAATTGACGAAAGCAAAGTTTGCTTCAGAGTAACGACAACCAATCTTCCCTTTGAAAAGTGCCTCGGGACTTGGCAAAACTCTTTCGATAATCCTGAATTCGTAGCCTCTGATGAGAGTTCATTCATCTTCGAGGATTATATCGATAGAAGTAAACCAACTGCGAGACCCGATTTATTCAGAATGGAGAGTTTGGAAAATAGCGTTGAGGATCTTGTGCCGAACAAAACAAAGGTTAGATTTGTTATTGAGTCACCCAGTACTTCTACTCCTGATGAAGATGCTGAGATTACAATGGATAGTCTACAAAATATAGAATCTCTTAATAAGGATTTGGAGGAGCTTCAAAAAATTCAGTCAATCTGTGAGGCGATTCAGAATTCGGAAGGGGATCTTCCCTTTGATTCCTTGTTGTGTAATAGTGACGGGCTGAATTTGGTTCAAGTCGTTTCTGAAACTGACTTGATTTGTGAGGATGTTGTGGAAAACGAGAAAAAAGAAGAGAATGTAGAGGATATCGAAAATTCTTCTAAGGAAATAATTTTCTCTGATGAGAAAGGTACCCCAGAAAATAAAATTCCGAAAATTCCAACGAATCCAAAATTACAAAGGTACAAGACCTACACGAGTGCTGATCACTTCACGGCAGATATTCCAGAAACTGAAAAACCCGAAGAAAATTTAGATCAAGTTAAAGAAGCTTCCTATATTTCCAAACTGCAGAGATTCAAGATCCAAAAATCTGGGAGTGTTAGTTACGAAGATGCCCTCGATTTGGAGGAAATGATCCTAAAAGTTGAAAACTTTGATAATAAAAATATTCGTATTGAAAATCAAGAGATTCAAGCTATCAAGGAAAATTCTGAAAAGAAGAAAATATTTGCAGACTCTTCTCTTTGTGATTTTATTAACAATGACAGCGAAACAAAGTGGAATGAATCCTCTGATGAAGAAAGAGAGACTTTTTTGGCAAAAGAAGAGAAATCTGAATCTCTTGAATCTGAAAAAAAAATTGATCCATGCCCTCAAGTGTCTTCTATTCCAGTGAGTGTACGACGAAATTCTTTTTTAGATAAGATGCTCAATGAGGAAGCTTTCGAGGTGGTAGTGACTCATCCAAAACCTGATGAACTTGAGTCACCGCCGCAAGAATTTCTGGCCTTATCAACAAGTTCTGAGAGAAAAGTTGTGAGATCTACCAAAATGGATGATGTGAGGATGAATGAAGATCAAAAAGGAAAGATCCTGGAGGAGGAAAAGATATTGAAGAAGAGTGTTGGAGAGGCGAAGGGTGATGTACTGAACGAATTGCTATGCAATTTTAGTGCGATCAAATTAAAAAGCGTTGCGAATAGTAAAATTGTCGATCGCGATCCAAGTGCCAATCACGTAAAACTTCCGGATGAAAGTGTATGTGAACAAAAGACTGATGAACTTAGATTCAAGGAAGATGGTAGCATAAGTGCCGGGATCACTAATCCTAGCGAAGCCTTGGCGAGTATAGAGGATCAGTTAATTAGTGTCGATAAGTGTGCCATAGCTAGGAGAAGTCCCAAAACCTGTAATAATAGTATTGACAATAAGGCAAAGACTCCTGTAGCCCTAAGTAACGACCAATCCCACGACGCTTTTTCGATAACTCCCGGTAGCGTTAGGAACTTTATTAAACATTACGAGATCCAGCAGGATACGAGTAATCAGTGTTTTAAGGATAAAGATGTCAAGGATAAATATGTTGAGGCTGCTGATGATAAAGTTAAGGAAAATGATGATCTGGATGGGAATAAAGATTGTAAAGATAGCGATGAGGTAAAAATAGTAAGGAAGTTGTTATCAAAGGAAGAGATCGAGACATTGGAATTGGAAAAAGGGGCTGATCGAGATTCGCTGATTGATTTAAAGAATTTGGAGGACAATGATTCTATTGGTCTTTGTAAGTCATTGAACTTTATAGAAAATTTGAAGCAGGAATTGGAATTATCTTGTGAGAGCTTGACAACATCGAATGGTTCCAAGGGTAGAAGGCAGTCTTGTATTAAAATCAACGACTCTTCCCCCATTTGTGAACGGAAAAAGAGTGTTCAATTTGATAGTGCGTGTACGGTGATTCAGCTGCAAAAACAGGAAGAGAGTTCGATGACATCGCTGATTAATGGCATTCGATACAGAATCAAAGGCAAGGCGCCAAACAAACCAGAAGGGCAGATGCCTATTAAATTCAAGATGTCGCTTCGTTCAGATGACAGCACACCTGACATGCAGGTGAGTCAATCAAGTTTCTTCATTCTAATTTGATAAAATTTTTCAATTTTTGAAATTGAAAATTAAATCAATTCTAATGTCATTGAAGTCGTACAATTTTGAATGTTTTACTTGGAAACAGTATCTGATTCTGAAGTCCCTTTAGAGTTAGAATTAAACGTTTTAAATTTATTAGGAGAGATCCAATAGCAGAAAACTAATATGTTCTGTTTACTTTTCCTGTTACAGAAAGAGTCGGAAGCCCAAAGCATAGGAAATACTTCGAAATCAGGTACTGACCATTTGGTCCCTAAAACCGAAAATCCTCAACAGAGTGAAACCTTCGTCTTTTATTGCAAGGTATAAAAACCAACCGATCATTGCAGCGAGAATTCCTTTCACGGCACGTCTTTAGACTTTCGAAAAATCCTTGCAAGTAACATAACTTCCAAACCGACCACATTTAAAGGCAGTCTTTAAACCATTTCGTCATCATCGCACAATATTTTATATTAAAATATTTAATTAAATGTCCCTAACAAGGAAGGCTACCCAAGTGTCCGCATCCGATTTGATTTCACCCAAGTTAAATTTTATTTTTCAATAATTAATGAAGTGGTATGAAAAATACAAGACCTTATATCCTTTTACACTCCGTTTCAAATTCAAAGAGGGTAAACTACCCTCAATATAAATTTTTATTTTCTTGAACAATTATAAGAGTTGCAGTTGAATGGTCGTATAGTGAAAAATTATCTTCAGAACAGAAAACATTGAGGAAATAGAAAACATCGCATTCTACCGACCATTCAACTGCAACTGTTACAGTTGTTCAAGAAAATAAAAATTTACAGTAATTTTACTTTTTTACCCCCTAATTAGGGGGGTAAAATAGGGGGTAAAAAAAATCATTATTTTACTGCAATATAATAATATAATTTCAGTCTAAACAAAGTTTACATTACTTTTTAAATGATTAATTTAACTGAAAATTATATTTCTCAAGTAATTATTCGAAAACTTTGAAGGGTGATTTCACCCCCTAAATATGAATTTGGGCACGTACAAAAAAATACGTGTACCTTATTTTTTAGCTCTAAAACCTACTTCAGAACGAATCAAAACTGAGGTGGACACTTGGGTAGTCTTTCTCGTAAGTAGAAACCAGTTGAAACGCAGCATCTCTTTCGAAAGAATAATTTAAAGATTTTAAACTTAAAGTAACAAAATATAAAATATCGAATCTAAGCATCGCATCAATTGACAATAAAATCAAACATCATGAATCAAATACCAAATGAATCACTTTTAACGTTTTAGTCACCTATTTTACCTTGCTTACGATATTTTATGACTCGACTATATCAGGAAGGTAATCAGGGTTTTCATTTTCCTAAAGTTCTTAAAGCCACATTTTCTTTTTAAAAACTCGAAAAAATCCACTGTCTGCCTTTGAATATGGTTTTACGTTATTGTCGTATGGATCTAGTTACGGAGAATGTTCGAGATAAGCGATTCGCGCGCGACTAGTCGACCATGGATAATTAATCTTACGGCTAATTATCTTCTAAAGACTCACGATAGTCGGTATATAGTTAGGCGGGAGAAGAAAATAGAGTTACAACTAGCAAACGTCTTTGCCGTTGCCGCCAAACCTATATACATATATATATACCTAATCTATTGGAACTTGGACACTTTTTTAATTTTATTTTCGTCAGACTTGTCTTAAAAGGATTGATATTTTGCTGATTAAAAGGGAGGTTCTCAATTAACGTCAATTTTTTTAAATTACTTTTTATAGGATATGGATTAAATGGCTCCGCTCAAAACTGTTTCTGAGGAAAGATATGATGTGCTTCTAAATTTGAAATCTTTCCCTTTTAACATTTTAAAATTTGAAATGTTAATATTGAAATGCTTTCTGTTTTTGATGCTTGTAAACTGAAATGCCTTCAAACTTCAATGATTGAAATGTCGCAATACTAATATTATTAATTTAAATTATTCACAGATAATTTGAATTTTATCTTCATAATAAAAAAAAAAAACGTAAATAAAGTCAAAAGAACTTTGCACGTGACTGAGTAATCATCAATTCACGCAGTCTGTAGTTAAATTCTAAAGTGCGAAAATGAGTTTACAATGTTGCAAGGAAAGATGTTCTGCCAGAATTGCGAAACACTTCAGTTTGAAGCTCATGGACCTCCCATTCATCGTAAAACCTAAAAATAATTTTTTCAGTATGTAATAACTTCAAACTTAATTGTCTCCTCAATTATTGTCTCTCTTTTATATTTTAATATTTTTAAATTTATACAACTGTTCATAGATATTTAATTAAACTTTGAACGAGTATTTTTCATTTATTGATGATTACATATCAAGTTGAACGGAGTTTCCAAGAAGTTTAATATTTCTTAGTTGTCAATGACAGGTCGCTTTGCGTAAATCTGTAATTTAGTCGCGGAATTAATGTAACTTTGTCTGGGCTTAATAGAACACGTATAACGTGCAATTGCAAGTAGAATAGTTTGAAGGTAACGGCAGAAGTTATGCTATAAATTATCACATTGTTACTATATAGCGAATTTCCATTCTTGTCGTCACCCTCCATTTATAATATATCATCACGTCCTAAACAAGCGTTGCTAACTCCCATTAATCGTACAATTGTTATATAATTATATGTAGGTATTATTTCCCATCCTTTTATTCTGGAAAAAAAATTGAACGAAACTGAAATTAATTGAAAACCTCATCCATTCCTATAAATTATTACTTTCATATTTAAGACACCATTTGAAAAAAAAAATGATCTAAAGAATATTTTTTAATCTTATTTTTTCCCCGATACAATTTCCTGTTGATAGTTTTGTATTTTTAAAAAGAGCTTAATTATGATATAGATTTTTAATATTATTTTCTTAGTTTTAGTATTAGAATTTTATCTTTCCTATAATAATCGACATGATTTTCTGCCCTTGTTACATTATCGAGAGCATTATTTATAGATATGTTTTACACGAATGGTTGTACCTGTATAGTTTACGTCTTTGAAATCTTCAGAAGATTGTGAAGAATAAAAAAAAAGTTTCTTGTGAAAGGCGCATTTGGACCGAGGGAAACGTAAATAGAGATAAACACTGGATTCTCTCTATAATATTCTTTTCTCATGATGTGCATTTGTGCAAGTGGCGCGTGAAGATTACTCTTCTTGAAAATTGTATTTTGCGCAATCCCAGTTTCTCGAAACTGCGTTTGCAATCTCAAAATCTCGTTGTGAAAATTGAATCGAGTCCAACTGAAAGCTCGAAACTGTCCTTTCACTTCAAAACGAATTAGCATGATGTGATTTGCCTATACCAATTTTACTACTGTAAGCTTTTTTTCAAATTTTAATTTCACTTTTTCATCTCAAGTTTTATTAATTTATAACATAAATTTTCAAACGTTAAAGTTTTTTTGCCTTTAATATTTGAAAGTTGAATCTGAGAGTGGGGGGGGGGGGGTTACCAGGAAAAATTAAAAGAATTCCTCCAATATTTCTCTTTTGAAAATGCGATCTTTTATTACCTGAAATTCCAGGGCCTAATCGTCAAGGGTTTAACAGAGGCATAAGAAAATGAATAGTGAGACCAAAAAAGAGAAAATGAGGTCCTAGCTTATCGTCATTTGTTTCCCGTCTGCCGTCTCTTCCCTGTCGGGACGTGGATTATCTTCCCCCAAATCGGTGCTGCAAACGATCCTCATTTTTCGACGGTATTTCTCACACTTATACAAAAATAAATCGCAAAATTAGGGTAAAAGATCAAGTTTAGATAAAAGCTTCAAATTAGGGTAAAATGTACAATTTAGATGAATCATTAAATGAATATAAATTTCCAATTCTAAAACTTAAATCTCATGTTTGAAAAAGTTGGTAGGTATTCGCGAGTTTTCATTCATTTTGTCTGGATTTTATTTCTCAACATTGTAACTTATTATTGAGAGGTGGAAATCGATCTCTTCTCATTCACTCCAGTTCAACGAGAGTGCAATATCAAAAAGTATCGAAACATATCAGGAAATTTTTACTTCTTGAGAAATGCGATATCCCTCGGTCTGTATACGACTTTCGTAAGTAACGCAATATGGGAAAAGGAAAAATGTTGAATTCCCGTAGAAAATAGGAACATGTGATACGAAATAATATGATGGGTTAAACCATTCGAGGAAGACTGCAGTGGAAATTCGATTCTGTAAAGATAGATTCATAAAACTACAAAAAAGAAATCGTATAAAGTATATAAAACTATACAAGAAAAAAATATATAAAAAAAGTAAATAAATAAAGTACATGATAAAAATGAAATAAATTTTTAAGTATCGAATTTTCCACTGCCCTCGAAAAATGCGATAGACCTAAGCGATTATATTAGATCTAATACGTAATTTCAATATTGCAATATGACTCGCAGGATGCATTTGTCGTTATCTGTACAACATTTTATATAAAGTTATGCGTATGTACATGTAGAATTCTGTTCGTACAGGCCGTTGAATTTCGAGAGTGCAAGCATCCTTGCAGAGTTGAGTTTATCGATATAAATATAATAGTATATAAATATACATATACATATATAAATATTATATATAGATGGTGAAAACACTGTTCTCGAATGTGCATAATTGCATATGTATGAGATATATGAAGTATTCATTCGATGATAAGGAAAGGAAACCCAGTGAATTTATACATATAGGTTTTTTGAAAAAAGAAAACTTTGTTCAGCGAGAGCCGAGAGAGAAAGATTTCCCTAATCGTATCGTGCTAAGCTTCATTGGCGCGGTTTTGTGTAGCAATGCAATTTATTATTATGGAAAAAAACAATGCATCTATTATGAAAATTAATGCAATTCAAATATTATGTAGTTCAGTGGTGTGTACATACAGCTGTGTATGCTTAATTTGAGTTTTTGCGGTTCTTCCGCCGACTGCTGAATAAATTATTATTTTCTATGCTGTAAAAAATATATTCCTTTTCAAACTCCCATTCAGGTTTTATCCAAAGTTTTATAACTAATTTATATGTGAATAATTAATATTTATGAATTAATTCACAGTTGAATGAAAAAATTCAAATATAATATTACAGAATTTCAGTCCTTTGATAAAGTTTTTTAAATATCACCTTTCTATAATTCCAGGTTATTATTTGGGGTTTCCATTTTCTTGGTCAAGCACCAATTCTTTACAAAAAATGCCTAATTATAAAGTTTAAGAACTTCAAGGGTTGCTTTCTTCTGGTAAGAGTAGGTTGGGAGAGCAAAGATCGAATTTTGTCTACACTGCTTGCTATTCCTTCATATTCCAATAAATTTTTTTAATTTTTCAAAATTTATACCAAAGAATCAAGACTTGAATCGATCTTTAATTTTCTACAAATAGTTTCATCTATTTTATTTCGGTAGTTCCTTTTTATCCTAAAAGTAGGTTAGTAACTTACTTTATACGTCTCTACAAGATCTCTAGTTATATATCAAACTTGATTTTATTTTTTCAGAGTTAACTTTTTTCATTAAAGTAAAGAATGGCGTACTAAAATAGAAAAAAGGGAAATGGAATAAGAAAAATCTAGTACATTCTCTGATGAGGATGTAAAAAATCTCTATTCTTGTATTACTTGATAAACACCCTCTGCGAGATTACTTTGCACCTGCAATGAATGGGAAAATGTCAAAGGTTGAAAAAGAGATAATGATCGCTTTTGTCACAGATATAATGAAGAGGTGTTATATGACATTGGAATAAAATTTCGATTATTTTCTTTTGCGGGGATGGTTTTCATGTAGCTATACCATTTTTTTTTTGCTTTGTGTTGAGGAAAAGTCATATCTTTATGGCATTACGAACTTGGTATGTGGTGGAGTGAGTAAAGAGAATATATATTCATGACACGTCCCACGTGCCTGCATTCCCGCGTTCGTCCCACGAATCCCACAGGATTTATTTTAAGAACAGTGCAGCGTTGGTGGCTAGCACATTACTACACTGGACCAGCGATCTTTATATCGATTATATGTATCTCAGTATACCTCCCACCATTAGTCGTTTTTTTCTTAATTATTGGATAAAGGAATCAGTAGTTTGATCAATATTATTTTACATACCACTCTTTTTTACATATATTATTCATAGAATTTAAAGTCCGATGATAATAATATTAGATTTTCATTAAAATAGGTAGCAGATTAATTTTGTTTCTTATAATTTCGGTTAATAACATCAGATACATATATTAATAGAGAAAATATAAGCACAGGTTATTTAATGATTACTACGTTTAGCGTTTCCCGAAATTGTCAATTTCACTCTATTATATTACGTCTTTTTAAATAAAATTATGAATGTGTTTGCTTAAATAGCAACTATAGTATCTAAAAACGTCACAATTTCAACAACTACTTCATGGTTTTTACCTAAAAAAATAAGAGAATTAAGTTCCAAAGATGTAAAAACATTCTCCATTTTTCCTTCCCTGCTTCCACATCTGCTACTCAACCATCGCCAGCACTGCAGCAACAGTCTTTCCGGCCCCAAGCCAGTTCAGTCTTGCCGAAACCGAAGTCGGCATCGCGTCAACTTAAATCCAGTGCCGCCGCCAAATCCCACCAAATCGATCGATCGATTCCAGCCCAATAATTTCAATTACCTCAAATACATTAACCCCCGAACTTCCAACCAGCGAATTCTCAATGACACCCCAGTGCACTCTTCGCGATAAAAATTTCTACCTCACCTCCTTATCAATGCACTTAAATCCCTACGACTCTTACCGATAAGATATCCCTAAAAGGGACCCAGCCTTCTCGAATTTCGAACCCTAGACTACTTACTTCCATTCTCATAAACCGCTTTGCTTGGCAAGTCATTCGGAAAAAAAAAACAATCTAATTTCGAAAACATCTTTGGGAAAAACATCAGAAAAGTGGAAGCGTTTGTTGATAAGCTGCCAAATCCATCTAGCCGCGCAGCTTTACGTAAGCTCTGTAATAATGCTCGCTAGTTGGGAGTGTAAAACCATGCGTTTATATTCGGATTCACAAGTATATCGTCCACGAAAAATTGGAGGCTGACCTTCGCGACGAAAACATTGAGTGAAAGTGAACTAGCCAAAGAGAAATTTATTTTTTGATTCGAGAAATAGCAAATGAAATAGCAGCTGATCTTCTAGAAGAAAAAGAAGGATCACAAAGGTCTATGTGTCGAGAACAACTTCAAGAACTGAATGGATAACCCGAAGTAGTTCAATGTCAGGAATTAAGACCTCATTAACTAATATGATGATAGACATCTAGCACCTGTTGCAAAAGTTATTCTGCCAACTGAACTTCTGACAGTTAAATTTTTGAAAGCCAATTTTCAAAGTATATAAATATTGGATAGCAGAGAAAGCTACCTCCACTGCCAATTCCTCAGGTTTCTAATAGTCGCGTAAAACTAGTCACGCAGTTGTCTTCCATTTAATATATGGACATCAAAATTAATCTTCGGAATGATGCACATCTAAAATAAGGAGAGATCTTTACGTAAAGAGTAGCTATTTGCGTGAGTAGTACCTTAAGTGAAAGAGCAGTTTCTTGAGCAAGCAATTATATCTTGCAGTGATAAAATAGTTCCCTAAGTGACTGTTCCGTTTTAACAAACTAAAACAAATTTACATCCAAAAATTTCCATCTCAAGAAGAAACTATCATTCCAAACTGTTGCAGAAGAATAAATACAAAAGTGTTGATCATAAAGTGCTTAATTTTCCAGATACCAAGAAACCCAATCAATGCAAAAGAAGTTATCAACACCAAAACCTCTGAACCCGAAATTTGAATCACCACCAACCTTTGAATCATTGTCTCCCTAATGATCATGAGAATCCTCAAACTATCATGGCTAAAAGTCCGAAACAACATTATGATTTCTAAATCATAGTTTATCCTGAATCTCTACTTAAATTCCAGACGACGTTTTAATCAAAAAACAAAATCGTCAACCACCAATATCCAAATTTCATCTTACCATCATAATCCTTAATTACTGTTTAAAATCCTAAATCACGACACTTTCCCTTTCCAAGTAAACATGATGAAGAACGCCTACCTCGTAACAGCAACACCCTACCAAGGAGACTCTTCCTCCAAAGACCCAAAAGATGGAGTTATTAGACTGAAAATCGACAAACCTTCACACTGGGAATGGCAGTTAACAACATCAGCTGATACAATTCCAGTAATCCAACTCCTAGATAAAGATGGTCGTCTGTTAGTCGAAACTACAGGTGGAACAGCTCAACGAGCGAGAGGTTCATTTCGAGATGGTCTATCCTCCCACAAAGAGTTCCCGGACCCTCCAAAACTATCCAAGACTAGAACCAAGTCCCTAGGAAACAGAAACTTCGACGGCTTTAGTTCCAAATTCGAGTCTGGTCAATTTGGAATACCTAGAAAGTCTCGTAGTGATGCAGATGTGAGAAGAGGAGATAGAAAATCTAGGAAAAGGAACTCCTCTACAGAAGTCACTTGCAGATCAGAAGATCACAAGAAGTACTCCACTGGCGACTATCTTCGACAACAGATCTTGGATGATCTAAGAACCCAAAGCACAAATGGGAAGACTCCTAGTGAAATTGCAGAAGCTAGGTATGAGAAGGTCAGGGTTTATTTGAGGAATAAGAGTGATTCTTCGTTAAATAGGGAATCGAGAGAGAGAACGAGAAGTGCTCCAAGGATAAGAGCTGATAGATCTGAAAGTAGGAAAAGTCGGAGAAGGAGTTTGCAGAATGATGGGTCTTTTTCGGTTGATAAAGGGGATGTATCTAATGAGAGAGATAAAAATGGCATGAGGGATTTTTCCACAAATGAAGAAGATGTGCCCAAAACTCCCTTTCCTCAAACGACAGTCAACTCTTTCAAAGTTGGAAAGCAGTTAACTAAAGCAGACCTAGCAAAAATTCGAGGCTACCTCCAGGATAGAATTTCAGCCAAGATGAAGGAGGAAACACTCTACAGGTCCCGTTCTCAACCCATAAATACTCGCACCTTTCCGGGAATCGGAATTGGTGAAAAAGAATCGGGGAAAAGATACTCCGATTCTTCATCCAATCAGAAGAACTATCACATCAGGAAAGTGGGTAGTGATGTGGGTGTGGTGCGGTTTTCAGAGAGACAACTTCAACCAAGCGGAAGCAGACACAATTCGGAAGGTTCGTCTGAACTGCGAAGAAAACTTCGTTCAAGGATACAGACAGATGCGCTTTTAGAATCCGATGAACCGGAAAATGTCTACAGGGAGAGGAAACATGCCGAAAGGCAGAAGGTTTATTCCAGAAAAACCAAAAGCGATACGCTGATTGGAAACCTTGATTTGAAGAGGAATCCTTCTCAGGATAATATGGAGAGGACTTGGAGAGAATATAAGAAATGGAAAAAACTGGATAGTAGGTTAGACAAGTTAGATAGACTAGATACAGTGGATGTAGAGGAGGAGGACTTTATGAAGAAACCGAGATGGAAGGATATGCAGAAGAATTCTTGTTCTGTTAGAGATTGTAGGACTTGCGAAAACATTAGGAATTGTGTGGATCCTTTTGCTGATGCTAAAGAGGCATCCACCAATTTTGATCAAATTAATCAAACAATTTCTAACGCAAACTCGAGACCAAAGACAGCTTTGCAGGAGAATTATTTGGTTCTAGAGAGAACAAGTTCACCACAGCACGACTCCATCATTTCAGAAACCACAACTAATTCCCGAGAGGAGGAAACCTCGAGTTCAAGTTGGATCTCTCCTGATTTCGGTTACAACTCGATTCCAAAACATTCGAGAGACTACAAGGAAATTCTCTGCTCCAATTCGGCGGTGAAGAAAAGTGACACTTTCAAAGTTGTAGACGGAAGCGAGGATGTTGGAGAAATTGGTAAAATTCCTCCTGTGATGAATGAAACTTCTGAAATGTCTTCTGATTCATGTGATGATCTCTCCGAGGATATTATTGGAAAGGCAAAAAAGGAAAATCAGATCCTTTCAAAGAGAACAAATCAGGAAATTGCAGAAGACTATTTCGTTAGAGTCTATGAACTTTTGAAGAAACGAAGAGAGGAAGTCAAAAAATTAGCGCAGCTGTGTGACGGATCAGAGTGCGAATTGGAAAATCGGGCTGTTGAAAGTCTGAGACCGAGAAGACGTCGCAGAAAAAGGACTGATATCTCTCCACAAGGTAAGAAAGATTCTTCTCTTTATAGGAAAAAGTATTCACATCTTGGTATCTCCGTTTTTCCTTGATTATTTACATACAAATCTCGGGCCCAAAGCGTATAGCAGAGAGATAAATATAAGCCGCTTAAAAAAGCATGTTTACACAATAATAGATTAATAAAATTTGTATGTGGGTATTTATATGCGTTGCCAAATAACTTGCGGGCTAAAAACTACTTGTCATTGGCAATGAAGAATTTGACGTAGTCTTTTTACGCAACAGAATTCACATATGGTACATATATAGGTATACAAAATATATAGATATATCAAAATGAGATCATGCATTGACAGCTCGACCTAGAAGTAAAAGTCAACCGAGCCACATACATATCTTGTGTGTCCAGTGTCCACAAACGATGAACATCACACACGTGTATGAAGCAAGTTTTTCTTTCCTATCTGCTTTCAACGACATTTTGCCCAGAGCTGTTGTCCTCATAACTTCGTTCCAATATAATATTTACTTTCCCGGCGAAATGTAGAGCACAAAGCAAGTCTTTCGAGGGATGAAGTATTGAAAAATTGATATATAAATGTATCCGAATAAATCAAATCGGTCCTGGCTTAAAAATAATTCCTTCAACTCTCAATAACTGATATGTCAATAACTATCAACAAAACACTAAACCCCTGGGTATCAAAACATTGCAAACAAATAACAATTACATTAGGAAACAAGTGAAAATTGTCACTGTTCAACGATTTGATGCGCTTTTCATGAAGCTCGAAGATACTCGGGGAATTAGTATGTGAACTGATTCCGTAATCAATATTAAACAAGTTGACAACATAAATTCAATTAAGTGAACTTAAAAACAATCTAGGATAAGATAGAGTCTGAAAGAAGGAATTCCAATCATAATTTATAAACTGGTGTTCGACAGTGCTGAATCCAGCTGAATCGATGCGGATTAAGTGCGAGCATCAGTGATTTTGGATGTGAGAATGTCACGCGGTGTTCTGGCTGGCACGATGCCAACTATTTTAAGGAGATGAGCTGAAGACAATACTTGGGCACGTACATGACGTAGGTCCACACATTTAAGGAACTAAGTGCTTCTTCGACATAGGGTTGGTTTCACGGATTTTAATATAAATGGATCCTCTTCGAATATCCATTACCTTGCGAAAATCCAATGTAGACCTTGCCAAGGGCTATTAAACTCAACCTCATTTAATCTCCTACGAAGTTTAAAACTGCTACGAGGTAACTAAAAGTTTCCACGGTTTTTACGCTCTAATTGAAAATACTCTAAGCATCCAAAATTCATCGCTAAAATAATACGAAAGCAATTAGGCAAACATTTTTTCACCTGCAATACAAGTTTTTAAACATTATGGTCGGTATCCCAGTTTGGAATGTATTCCGAAGAAGTTGGCAGGTGCTTTTCACTATACATTACAATTTTCATGATACAAAAAGTACCCTACGAAGTTTTGAGATTCTCTGCACAAACATACATACACATGTGCATTTGCCGTATTCCCAGCGGATTACCTATATGCTTGGCTGGGGGTGGAAGGGGTGGTTCGGACAGAACGCGGGATGGCTAGAGGAAAGATCGACTTTACTCGTACGACATCGCGTTTTATCGGGAGTATGGTATGGTATCACAGAAGACATTAGAAAGGGGTTCTAATACCAAAAATTTTCATTAAATAACCATTTTTGACATTCTCGTTAGAGAAAGTATTCGATTTGTGTAAAATTTGACCCCCTCCCCCGTTTTTGTCAAATGTCCATGTTTTGAAACCCTCTCAACCCGAAAAACAGATTCTTACGATTGTGTACGGCTATTCGCAGTACTGAAAAAGACGAACAATTTATTCTTATGACTTTTTTCGATAAAAAAAAAAATTATCAGAGTTATAGCGTAAGCTCGCTAAGCGTCGCGAAGCGCAAGGTTCAATGAGAATGTACCCGCGCAGCCGGCAGGTTTTTTTAAGTATATAAATCCTTTTTTTTTTACAAAAAAGAACACAATGTTCTTTTTCTAATCGCATTTTTAAAATTAACCTATTTCTTATTAATCGCAGGCACTTTAAATAAAAGTTGGACAAGAGCCAAGAATTTTGAATTTAACAAAAAAAAAGAGAAATCTTATTGTGAAAATTGCATGTTTAAAATAAATATCTTCAGTTCCAAGAAACTGACAGAAATATGGATTTTTACTGAGTCATCAGAGGTTTTCCCTGACCTAAGGGAAAACCTGGCGAAGTCGAAGTTAAGACGCAATTTTTTCTAAATAAAAGATTCCTCACGTAAAATTGACAATTGACTCATTAAGGGCAAATGGAAGGCGTGACTTTAGCCATATATATTCTGCTAACTTTCTCGTAAATAAATAAATAAAATATATTTTGCGCAGCAGAGAGCAGTGGATGAATCTTTTCCTCATAAATAAATGCAGGATTTCAGCGAGTGAGCATCTTTTTCAGAGAGTTTTTAAAGATTGCGCTTATTTTATCGGCTATACATAAATCTATGAAAACCATAATTCATGTAACCATTATTCTGTCCTCATGTTTTCAAACGCAGCATCAACTTTTTCTTTTTATCCCGAGGCAATCATCTTTCTTCACTTTCCTTTGTCTTTAGTATTTTTATCTACTCCATTTTAAATTCAGGCCATATTACACATCCAATGATAAATTATACGTAATTTTTTCATCTTGAAAAGTTATTCTTTTTAACAAATCTTACAAAATATGTTAGAGAAAGTAAAATTGAAGACGAATTTTATTTGATGTAGGGCTATATGATAAATGAGTCTCTATTATAAAAGTAATGTAACAACTTAGTTTTCGTGATTTAGATCTCGAGAGGTTTTACATTGCTTCTTAGTCTATTATCTGATGGTCTCATTCAAAATTTGATTTCATTTTAACGAGCTATACGTTCGCTGAAGTGCGTACCACTATACAGAATTCGTGCATAGCTATTAACAATTTTACGACGAAATGAACATGATTCAGATAGAACCGAGGTATAGAACTTATCCTGCACATTAAACACGAGCTGAATTTGTGTAACTATATTTCATTACACACAGTCTTTGGCTGCATTTGAATTCGGGACAACAATACCTTTTTTTTGAGTTCAAGGGCGTCACTGCTTGGCGTGTAATTGATCAATGTCATGTGTATATCCATGCACGATTTTACATTCCACGGAATATAAAACGTGATCTGTGACCATGAATAAATTTCCACTTGCAAATTCAACCAAAAAATCTCCATCTTAGAAAAATTAAAAAAAAATGGAATACATGATTATTTGACGATTTTTTATCAATACTCTACACGGAGAAAACTGCTCTCTCAATCTGAATCAGTGGAATTTCACTGATTCTCAGCTATAAGTATACCACTGATTCAATTAGTGTATATACGCTGATGA
>JAUESH010000043.1:2949414-2977093 GCA_032275165.1 Synergus magnus
AGATTAGAAATTTCATTTTACCGACAATTACGCTAATCACATTACCGCCGGAAATTGAACGCCTGTATAACTACTCTTAAATTAAACATTTAAACAATTGAAAATTAAAGACGTTCAATTTTTAGCATGGATTATACACTTGTAATAATACTCTCATTTTTCAAACAGCAGGTACAAATTTTGTGGTTCTTTGCCTAACCACCTGGATGATAAGGAGGGTCTCGAAATCGAATCTGGAGAAAACAATAATGTGATTCACAGTGTTGTGGGTGGAAACCTCCCTGGAACGTTACCACATCAAAAGAAAGCCGGTTTGCACATCTCCGACAGCGAACCACCATTTGGTACTTTCGATCTCGTTAAACGTCCATCCCAAGATTCCTTAGAAGGCGATCCATGGAGGTTGGTACAACTTTACAGAGACAATTTAGGCCCACGAATTTCTTGTCCTTTAAGGATCTAAAAATATGTATATATGAATTTAAAGAGCTTTACAGCCTTTCGGGACTAAAAAGGGATAATTGATTCCCCTGTTTTTTTTTTTTTTCAAAGTAGAACCTCTTTGCAAAATTATCTCTCATTTATTTTTAACCTATCTGCATCTTCAGTTAACTTATCATTGCATTTGAAGTCCGAATATGAAGGTTTGAGACCTGAATATGGTAGTCAGAATTGTACTGACATCAAAACTATATTTTAACCTGAATACTGTTCTATATTTTCCAGATACAGACTGAGCGACGAATTCGAACCAGGAAAGTGTCAATTACACTCCCTCTTGGCAGCCAAAAATTCCAAAGGCTCAGATACAGTCGATAGTAGTCAACCAGCCTCAAAAACGAAATTCTCTTTTACCAAATCGAAGGCTAAAAGTTGGAATCGACAAGAAAGTGAAACATACAAGGGAAGTAGTTCTTTCAAGGAAGTGAGAAGGGATTCTGCAATCTATAAAAAAGATTTCGAGAATGGGGCTAGCTCCCGACGAAGGCTTTCGGCCAAAAATTCCGTTGACGATGAACGAGTCAGTGTGGTTCATAAACCGAGTTGCCAATTGGTTAAACATCGTCTCCATTCGACTTTATCTCTTGATCTTACACAGAGCAAACTTTCCGGAAATGAACCTCAGGATCAAGGATATGCCTCTGAACGTTCTCCAGAGGACGAACAACCACCTTCCCTTCCTGGGCAGGATGATCTCTTTCCTCATGTTACTCCTGGTGATTATGCATTTAAAAATTTTTAATATCTTATTTTAATTGTGATAATAGTTACAACCGTAATTATAAGAATTAAAAATAAAAAGGTTTGCTCAGCTTAGGGAAATTTCAGCTGTACCTTCAGTGACAAAAAAAAAGACGATATTTCCTCTGAAGGTCGCTTCGAATATAACAATGTACATTGTACAGAAAAGAAAATTCAGATGAAGAAAATGTCTCTAAAAGCATTTTCAACTGAATAAAGTGTCTACCCCGCGGAACTTATTTCTTGGATTTCAATGCGACTTTTCGTCCTTGCTAATTCTGCCATGAATGTTTCAGAAAACACATTCAGAGTAGTGCTGGAGAAGAGTAATCGAGGACTCGGTTTGAGCGTTTCCGGGGGCGGAACTGCTGGCCCGGTCAGGGTGAAAAGACTCTTCCCGCAACAACCGGCTGCACTTTCTCACAAACTTGAACAGGGAGATATTCTTCTCGCAGCCAACGGAATTCCTCTCACTGGTCTTACCAACTATGTAAGTCATTTTATTTTATTTTAACTGCACGCAAGTATGTGCAAAATTTGATTCCTTGAATTTATTCCTTACTCATCCCTGAGCAAAGCTCACTTGCACGATTCAAATTTCAAGTATAAAAGTATAAAGTCCTGTGAATTAAAATTATCAACGAAATGGTGAACTTTTCTTTGGATTCTAATTCTCACAATTTTATTATAATACAAATCGTATTTGATCAAAATGTTTACCCTTGAAAATATTTAAATAAAATGAGAAACCTGGGTCAAAAGGTTCTGAGTTTGCCAAAAACCGAATCCCGATACATCATTAGAAAGCAGTAAAGATGACGTTGGGAGATAGGTATTGAGTGACAAATGACATAACAGTTTAGAAGACACAAATCGATAGTCGAGTAAGATGTACGTCCCAGTCTGCTTATATTTACAGACATATCTATGTTTACCACAATATTGAGGAAAATTATATTGGTCAAAACAGCTATGCTTAAAAGGCAGTTATCCTCACTGAAATTCCGGAACGCATGTAAATTTATGGAAATTTATAGAAATGCAGATAACCAAATTGCTTGCATATACTTTTCCATAAGTTCTCATGATTTCCCTTGGGTCATGGTTAACGTTTCCAATATCTTGATTTAATATCTCTCAAAAAGAAAGAAATCTCCTTCAAAATAAAAAATCAGTTATTTATAACACTTGGAAGCTTCATAGCGTAGATTAAAAAATAGGGGAATAAATTATGACAGGAGACACATCAATTTCAGGACGTTTTTACAACATCCACTTCTCTAAGTTCTCTTTACGATTTCTAAATATAATCATATTTTTGATAAATTTTTAATGCTGCAAAACAGTAAAAGTCAGAACTTGCAATTCATTTTTTTTTCTGATCCTGAAACCGTATCCTGAAACTGCTGTAATTATTTCCCATTCAGACAAGAGGTAATAATCAATTTAAAAGGAAAGAGAAGAGAAGGAAACACTGCATAATTGAAGATTGAAAGTTGAATATAAAATATCGAGAGGGGTCAAAAAGTTTGAAGTAATGGCTAAAAGACAAATAGACCAATATCAGGACTATTCATTGAGAAAGGTTATTAACTTTGTTGCAGGAGGCCCTCGAAGTTCTACGGACTACTTCCAATAAGGTCGAGTTAGTGGTGTGTCGACTGCCCAGTGAATCAACTGGATCTAGTCCCGATATACCTCTACCACCTCCGCCACCACCAGTGCGACGAGAACCACCTCCGCCCCTACGGATATTAAATCCCCTGCCACCACTTCAGATTGAACCCTGTGGAGTACGTATTAGCAATCTTATTTCTTTCCACGTTCCACCACTTTTCCCAGCAGTACTACTAAATTAATGCAGAATAACTTCAATTTAATCCAATAAAATCCTGATCGAATTGGCCTGAAATTGCAGGAGAATCGGTTAACACTATGTTACTCTCTTAACGATATTCTAGAGCAACGCGAAGAAAATTCTTCATCAAATGGTCTGCGCGAAAAAGCTTAGTGTTCGAAAATTCTCGACAACTTGACATTATTCCCGATTTTCTGTTAGAGACTGAATAAACAATTTGCTAATAATGTTTCTAGGAGTTCGACATCGAGATGACAAAAGTTGGTGGAAGCTTAGGTTTCACGCTAAGAAAAGCTGATAGCAGTGCCTTGGGACACTACATAAGAGCTTTGGTGAGGGAGCCAGCTTTAAGCGATGGAAGAATTCGACCTGGTGATAAAATTGTTGCCGTTGATGGAGCACCACTCTCTCCCATGAGCCATGAGGAAGCTGTTGCTCTTCTTAGACAGTGTGGTCCAAAGGTGAAGCTTCGACTTTATCGTGATTTGGCACAGACCCCTGTTTCTGCCTTATCACCAACGGAACCTGATCACCCATTGCGTCCGCCACGAACTAGTTTAAGGTATATGCTTTCCATAAAAAAATTTATCGATTATTGTCAGTGACACTATATTGGGAGAAGTGTACAAAGGAATAGATAGGAATTTTTATACATGAATGAACAGGAATAGAAAGAATTGATAAGAAATTGAGATTAAGAACAAATTTATTGAACTGTTTCCAAAAGATAACGACGAATTTGTATTCAGAATAGCGAAAGGGGCTGGCAAAAGAGGATGGAATAGTGGGTGAGAAAAGGAGGTAAAGGGGTTTGAAAAAGTAGGATGGAAAAGTGAGTGGGAGAAGGGGTTTTGTAAAAGAGGGTTGGGAAAGGGAGTAGGGAAAGAGGATGGTAAAATTATACTTTGAGAACAAACTTACTGTACTTTTTAAAAAACCAAGTTATCTTCAATTGTAGACAAGAAGCTGTTGATATGCTCTGTGATTTGGCGGTGCGAAAATTATCACCAGGAACTTACAGTGGTTCAAACGATTCCAATCGATCCACATCAGGATCTTGTACCTCGCCAAGAAAACTTCGAAGACCCGCACCACGAACTCCGAGTACCGAGACTAATCATGGTATTTATAAATTTGCTAAACTATTTTTTAGTGCTGTTAAACAGTTGGAGAATAATGTAGATAAAATTATTATTCCCCTTTTCAGGAACTGGAAGAAGGAGTGAGTCATCTCAGGCTTCAACCCTCAGTCAGGGGGAGACTTCCGAATCGGATCAATGCTCGATAAAAACTCAAATAACTAACTCTCAACCAGATACTCCTGCAGATGATATAATAGATCCCCCATCTCTTTACGATGCCGATTCTTATGATTCATCCAAGGCAGCTCGACCGAGTTTCCTGGACCTTTCTGCTCCACAAGACAAGCCTAATTTCCAGTTCAGTATCAAACCTGATTCCAAACAGAGACAAACAGTCGGTGGAGAAAATTCTTCGAATTTCGGAAATTCCAATACATTATCGAGCGATGAACTGGATAGTAATCTACCCTCTGAACCAGCATCTATGCCACCAGTTTCATGTACCAACACTGATGCCACATTCAGTCATAAAAATCCTGCATATCAGAGTGCGAATCCAACTTCGAGTTCCAAGGAGAATGGTACCAAAAACAAAGTCACTCATTCCAGTGATCAGGACATCCCAGGTTAGTGTTTACTTTTAAGAAGTTAGTAAGTTTTTATTTAAATTAGGGTTAACCAGTGTTTGATACGTTTCTAATTAAAACTACGCGAAAATTGGAAAGCATTACTTCCGAACACTGGTAATTATTGAATATTATTTTATTATCTCAAATTATAAGCTATTTTGCAATTGAACATATCTTTTGATTAGGTAAAGTCTTTGGGAATGAAGATCCAGGTGGAAGCAAGGGTTTACTAAAATGGAAAGGTGTAATGTTTGCTCCAGACGATAACGAGGGTTCTGAAAATATCCAGAATGGTGAAGGAAATGGAGATGAAGATGGAGGTGGTAAAGAGGTTCTATCCACGACCCGTGAAGAAGGAGATGAGGTAGGAATATAAATTTAAATCTTGAAAATAAAAAATTGTCGTTTCTTTGGCTAAAACAATAAATTCTAAATGTTATTTTCAGGTTTTCATGGTTGAATTGACTCGAGGATGGAACAGTCGACTTGGCTTTAGTTTACAACCACAAGGCGATCAAACTGTGATTTCCGTCGTCTACCCAGACAGTGTAGCGGCAAAAGATGGCAGACTTAAAGAGGGCGACGTACTTATTATGGTAATTAACGAAATTTATCACACGAGTAAAAATTGCTTTCAAATCTTGTCAGTTGAGAGATTAAATATAAGTGAATATTGAAGTAAAATTAATGTTCAAATTACTCATTTTCAGATTAACGACGAGAGTGTAGAAGAAATGTCTACAGCTGACATAATAGATTTGTTACGCAAAGTTCGAGGATCAATAGGCATCACTGTTTTAAGAAAAAAGCAGTGCGTAAAAACATGATAGGTTCATTCAAAATGAAAAAGTTGTCCCATTTGTTAATTAAGAATAATATCAAAAGATTCTTCGAAAAGTTCTAAAGCTATATTTCGATACTTTCACCTCAAGAAATAATTATGTCAATAAAAGGTCTATTAATATTAAATAAACGTAAGTCGAAGCTGTTAGAGTAAAAAACTTCTAAGTCGCTGAGTTTATTTCAAGAATGGATAAATTTTGAAAAAAGGAAATTATTAAAAAATCGTTATTCTGTTCTTCTAAATCTTAAACAATTTCTATGCCTTTTTAAATAGC
Source organism: Synergus magnus (assembly GCA_032275165.1). NCBI lineage: Eukaryota > Metazoa > Arthropoda > Insecta > Hymenoptera > Cynipidae > Synergus > Synergus magnus. The sequence goes on from JAUESH010000043.1 coordinate 2,955,344, forward strand.
CAACTCCTAATTATTTGCATATTTTTCGGTTGAAAGCAATAATATTCTTGCCTTTGCATTTAAAAATCTGCCATGTCGCGATAAGCTTAGAGGCTTTTTCACTTTACCCATGTCGAGTGCCTAGTCTTGAGAATATAAGTAGCTATTAAATATCTTTAGAATTAAAAAAATGTACAGCTATCTGTTGAGATGCAATTATTTACACTGAAAAAAAAAAGATTACGCCCAATAAAATATTTTTATTGAACGCATTCAGGACTACCGTCAAATGAGGTAGCTTCGGACATATGATGTAAATTCGGACAACCCCTAAACTGATTGTTTAAATTACTCAAAACGGTTATAACTAGAATACGGAATCAGCTAAAGCCTTAACTGTTTCCAGATCCTAGTTATAACCACCTTAAGTAACTTAAACTGTCAATTTAGTGGTGTTCAAATTTACCCCACATATGTCCGAAGTTGTCCTGCTGGACGGTACACTTCTTTGATTCAAGTAATTTTTGTTTTGTTTTTGAGTGTAGGTAGCAAGAAGCCGATATTTTAATTCTTCGGAAATCAAAAAGCAAAACGTATGTGTGCTGTGCGTATATGTATATATAAAATAAATTATATTATATTAAATAAATATAATATAAATAATGAGTCTCAAAGTAGTGCATAATAATAGTGCGTTCTCTTGCGCAGCAAATTCTGTGTACTGAAAATGCAGGGTGAGACGTTGAAGACTATTTTCTAAAATATCTCAAGGTTTTAGGACGATTTTTAATTTAATTTTTATATATTAAACAATGCCAACACCGAATTTTTATACTAAGTAATTAAATAGGATTTACTTCAAAATCGTTATATTTATTACTCATTTTCTATGAAAACGAACAGTATTAGAAAAAAATTCAATATCAATACCAATTTTTGCAACTTAAACTAATTTTACATAATTTTAGCCTTATGAATTATTTTAGAAAATTCGATCTAACTTGCCACCCTGTAGTAAAAGTCTCAATATTTTTAAGGTGAACAAAATCAAAATATTCAAGGATATAGATTATAACGGTATAAAAGTATTGCGAATGTCAGCATTGTTAAAACTCGTTTGCGAGAGAGTTTAAATCGAGATAAGACTTTATTGTGAACTAATTGCAATGAAAGCTAAGTCGTATAAATAAAAATGAATCTAAAATGTAAAATACGTAAAGAATGTCATTGTTTTCAGTTACAATTAAATTTGTTTCAATCTACAGAAGAATAAAGAATATCCAGCATAGTTAATTTTTTCATTTATTAATTTCACACTCACTCAGAAAAAAGTATGTTTGAATCAAACAAACATATCTTTAATATGGGGTCAAAGTACATAACAATTTATTTGAATTAAACAAACTTTGCTTAATTCAAATAAATTTTTACTTTGACCCCATATCAATGATATGTTTGTTTGATTCAAACAAACTTTTTTCTGAGTGCTCTGAACCGCATTATTAATGATTTTATAAGAAATGAACATCTTTTGAAAATATAGTTCAACAAATATATTTAATTATAGAGTCTGTAGCATTTAAGCTGCGTAACCATGCAACTATATACAAAAAATCAATGGCGCACACGGTAGCAGGCTGACGGGCGGCCAATCGACCACTAAACTTGGGAGGGGGGAGTTCAGACAGTAAAATGGGGGAAGATTAAAAATTAATTTTAAAAAATACATGATAAAATTAATGGAAATAAAAGAAAGAAAGGAAAGAATAACAGTTATCTACAAACTGTATTAAAAGAATGAGATAAATATTGGGGTGGGTCGAAAAGAAAGAGTTTTAGAAATCGATAATAAAATTATGTGGAAGAGTAGCACCTTAGGACCTTAAAAAAGTCTTTTATGTCATATTATATCATTAAAAATATGTATAACTTATGAATACGAATTTTAATTTAATAACTAAAATGACAATAGGAATTTCTAATAAAAGGCAAGTCTTTAGGCTTTCTGTGGTATTTCGTAAAAAAAAAAAACATTCAGAAATCGACAGCATTTAAGCATCAAAAGATTTAAGGCACTATAAATTACAATCGTAAGTTAACTTTCACGTTTAATTCTGTTTTAAATAAAAAAATTATAATTACTTTTGCCATAGTATAATTGTGGTTTATAATATGTAATTGTGGATCTCACATTCCGACTGTTCCAACGTGTGAACATCGTAATGGTAGAACTCTCTTTTGATAAATAAGAAAACTGTCGTCGATTAGTCAACTAGCCCCGGTCTCCCCTATATATATAAATATTATATTAATTTCCTCTGTATTCAATTTTTCATAAACCAACAATGCACATATTATTTATCTCTCGCAGTATTTAACATAATTGTCACGTATAAAAATTCAAAAATATTATACAATAATAAAATAAATGGCCACATTATTATTTTTGGATTCTTTCCAATTGTCCGAAATTTTTAAAAATCACTCGTTAAGGGATTTGAAAGTTTGTCGTAGAATGTTGAGGGATTTAAAAGTTTTTCGTGGCATTTAAATAAAATTCAAGGTATTACGATGATTTTTAAAAGATCATGTAGAATTTTAAAGGGTTTCATGGAATTATAAGAAATTTTTAAATAAAGCAGGTTATTAAAAAAAGTTTATTAAAACATTTATATGATACTAACTTCACATTAAATAAATAATAAATTACACGCGTCCTGTCATGAAAGTTGCAACAACAAGAATTTTTTCAATTACAATGGTCTTTTTACCATTTTTACTAATAACCGTTTACCTCCAGGGGGTTGAATCTTTTGGGAAGCTTCGGCCAGAAAGATACAAACTATTTAAAAAAAGGTGTAACGTTCCGAATACAAAAATCGTAAATTCTTCAATAGAAGACAATGAAACCAATACAGATGCTTATATAGATCCTCATTATAATTGTGACATCCTCGAAAAAGTTATCGTTCAAAGAATCTCTTACCAATCAACTTTACCTTCTTTTTCTACTTCATGTGGTGTTGTTGATGTTAGTTTTACCTCAGCTTGTGTAAAATGTGGGATGTGCCTTGCGATTGCTCAACAGGTTAATTTATATCCTATTTTTTTGTAACATATGACGTAATTTAAATCGTATAAAATTCGAAATTATAAATTTTGTAACAGTTTCTTTTATAATGAAAGAGCATTAATTTTAAAATTTAATTTTTCCAGATGAATAAAACACTGATTGATGTTCATAAAACTATGATGCCAATTCATTGGCTCAACGATACAGATGCGACTCTCCTCTTGAGGGCAATTTGCGATAATTCATTTGAACAGTAATTATTCATGATATACGATTGAAAAGCTATAAGCCCTTTCGAATCAAGATAATTTTTTAAAAGTTTAAATATTGAAAACATTTTTCAGAAATTTTCAAATTTTTTTAATTAACTCAAAAAAGTTATGGGTTTATATGTTTATTATGGGTTAATATGTTTATAAACACAGTTTAATAAACTATGTTTTTGGGGTATGTAAACAAAAAATAATCGACGTATTAAAAAAAAAAAATTAAAACGAATTTCATCCCAAATTAACTGCTTCAAAATTTTTTAAATCTTATGGTTTAGTCAGAAATAGAATAGAAACTATGTTTTATAAACTTAGTTTATAAAAAATTATTCAGGGCTGTCTTCTATTTTTTTTCTAACTTTTTCGAACAAAAAAATGAAATTTTTCCGATGACTACCACTTTTAATAATTTTTTTTTTTTCCAAATTTTAAGGTTCGCTGTACATTCTAAAAAAATTTCACAGTACTGTTATGAAAAATAAGCTGATTAAAATTTTTTTTTTTTTCAATTGAAAAATATTTTGATATGCTCAAGTTACAGTTTACGAGAACTCGATGGAAATCATCTCATATGTGATCGAATACCAGGTTCAACACTTGTCACATCTTCAGTCGATGGGCAATGGGATAAACAGTGAGTTACATCTTCAAGAAAAATCTGATGTATACATTTTTTTTTTTTAACAAACAACTTCAATTAGTTTGAAGAAAAAATGTAATGAGTACCTTGATGGAATGGGTCCAATTCGATTGTATGAACGATGGCAAAGATGGTGTAATAATGGCGTAGAAGATGGCCCAGAGTCCCCCGATTTAACTACTATTTTATGCAGGTTAAAAAAATTAATTCACTGTATGAATTATACACTGCCGTACAAGTTAAAAAGACGCATATATTTTTTACGGAAATGAGATTTTCATATCAATCGATTCGCAAAAGAAAACTGCATCTATTCTCGCAAACGAGAATTCTGAAAAACAAAAAGGTTTTAGTAAATAATAAGTTTTTTGCGATTAAAAGCTTTTCTTCCTCTGTAAAATATTTGAGATTCGCGTCTATTTACGAGTCAAGAAAGCCGTAAATGTATTTCGAGGGATTACAATTATTTCAGGAGATTTAATGTGATTTTAAATAAATTTTCATTAGGATTTATAGGATTATAAAAAATTTCAAGAGATTTAATCTCACTTCTGAGAATTAAAAAATACTAACGAAATTTTTTTAACGAAAATAGAAAATTACCGAAATTTCAATTTCCCGAAAATATATAGCTGAACAGACGTAAGTGTCTTTTTAACTTGTACGGTGGTATAGAGTTGATAAAGAAAGTATCTAGCCGATAACGCAGAAATAAATGCAAATAAATACATGTATCCGTACCAATAATTTCTGTACGAATATCAAATGAAACATTGTTTTATATAAATTATTTTATTTCGTAATAATATTTATAACCAAGTTTTCTCATTTCTTATCAACACTTATTCTGTAAAACAATTTTGTTAAACTTGTTTTCGTGATAATAAAAATTCAAGGAGTATTAATTTTTTTAATTTCACATCCAACAGTTACTGACGTCAATGCAGATAAAGTTATACTCTTTTTTAAATATAACTTACGTATATATAGTGCATAGTGCACTTGTATTGCAAATATTATTCTTAGAAAGCATTTTATTTTTCTAACTGGTCCTGATCTGTTGGTCTATTGGTCAGGAAATTTGGGAAAACTTGCTTTTATTAATGTGAAATATGAGGACAGTTATATATTCCCTCATAATTTATATATAATTATTTATATAATCATTGTTATTGAGACTAAAAAAACTAAAACCGTTGACAGTTAATTTAATAGTTCTAAGTCAAAACAATCAAGATTTGAATTTTATAATTTTTATTCCACAAAATTTATTTATTTATTATTTATTTATTTATTTATATTTATTTTTATATTTACATTTACTTTCACAATATATTTAATATTTACTGAGTTACCTAATTTATTTCTATAATTTAATTTTACCCAGGGACGACACCACTTTCTTTCGTGATTGTAAGAGCATCGAATATAAAACGCAAAATGAAATACCTTCAGAAAATTTCGAAACGCATGTAAAAATTTTAATGGAGTTGGAATGGAGATAGGATCTACACTAACAGAAATTATTTTATAAATGCCATTTTACAAAAATTTAATAAAATATACTGTGCGAATATCGTTTCTTTTATAATTGAAAAGGAATTACCGGATCTTGACCAGGTTTTTTATTTAATGCAACATCTTCATAGTGAGTTTTTTTTCTTTTTCTGGGTGAAGGTTTGCGAGCAATTTGCGATTCTTGATGCGGAACTAAAATTGAAGTTCTCTCTTTTGTCACAAGCTTGTGTGTTTTTGAAAACTTGGAATCTGCTTCATTTTCGGCTGAAATCGTTTCTTGTAAATTCGAAGGGGGCAGTAAAAAGGACCATCTAGTGCGCAAAGGGTTTTGCTCTTCGGGTAGTCCCGTGGCTCTTGGGAGTAAATTGTCCCTTCGATAAGCATGAATACTTCGGAAAAATTGATCTTGTACTATTATTCTGTTAATCCATATTCTCTCTAAAAGACAAAGTGCTAAAGATATAAGCATTCCTCCTAAGAGAAGCCCAAATGCAGAATAAACGTCTACAAGACTTGCACTGTTAAAATTTGAGGTGTCTTGACACTTTGGCATTTCGGGCAACATCTGTTCTTTGATTCTGTCTAGAACTCCGTGCTCTCGAGTTCGAAAGATACTGAAATCAGAGTAAAATGTAAATTAGAATACAATTTTTCAATTCGGAGTATGACAATAATTTGGTGTTCAATATATTTATAAAAACCTCAAATTGATGATTTTCTTGTATGGACAAGAGTGAGCCATCGGAAGAGCGACTGATGAAAATGTTTTTTCAAGTTGTAATTCTTTTAAACTACACTGGTTTCGAATTAATGAAGATTGTAGAATTTTTCGTGCATCTCCAGCACCTACAAAAAATCCATAGTTTCCTCTGATCGCTTTTTTGAGACCAACGACGGTTTCCAATCGAGATTCTCGGTTATCGAAAGCTTTTATGTACAGCTTTCGAAGATTGGAGTCATTTGAACTCTGAAATTGGATAATAATAATATATAATATTAAAATAATTAATATTAATTAATTAATATAATAATAACTAATTCGAATAAATCCGGTAAATCCGAACGAATCCGGTCAATCAGCACTTTCAATCCGAATGAATCCGATCAATATTCCTGCACGGGTTAAAATCACATAAAATCTCTGCAAATTCTTTTTGAAAATCTATTGTAATGTAATGACTGAAATAAATATATATTTATAGAAGTATGTAAATTTATATAATTGTTTTTCTTTACTCGTATGTATTCGTCCTCGTTGATACTGTATCCTAATTTAAAATAATTATACAGCAGGAGGTCATCAAGCGTTTTAATGCCCGTGTTCTGAACCGAAAGGATTGAAGTTATGAATCCAGAGTAAGCATTGTAGATCACCAAGGCAAAAAATAAACTAGATAATAGGACAGCTTTTCCTGAGCGACTTTTTGGCGTCCATGGAGAACCTTAAAGTTAAATACAAAATATAGTTTTATGATGATCATCATATTCTTAAAAAATGTTCTAAATGTTCTTTTTTTTTGGTCTCAAAATAAAGATCAAGGTTTTTTCTTGTGATGCCCTTGAGTAAAAAATAAGAAATTTCGTTTTTTTGTTTTCTATAAATTAAATAAAGAGTTAAAAAATTTGTAATTTGAGGTGGCAAATGATATTCAAAAGAAAAAAAACCTTGATCATTTTTTAGGGTGGGTATACTTAACAAAAAAAACCCCCATATATATGTATTTGAAAAAAATACCTTGCATGCACATAATACTTAAGCACCAAAGTGTTGCTTCTCCAAGTTCTGCATCTCTTTCATTGTCATTGTGCAAGACAGCTTTAACTACATAATTTATAGTTTCCATAGCAGCTACAATGATAGTAAAGGTTCCAGCAACACAGAGAAGAAGACGATAATTAAATGGTTCCAAAAATATATTCCTCATTGAACCATAAAAAGGAGGAGCATAGTAGACATTTCTCCTGAAATAGAATAAAAATCACAAATTAAAATCACGAATTTAAAGATTTCAAATTTTAAATTTAAATTTTATTTCCTGAATAATGTCAAGGCTTTGGACTTCATAATCGTTTATTTATATTAGTGTTGTTTTCGCATCAGTCTGTAAAATAGGTCAAGATTTTTCTCTAGCTTTTTTTTATTATCTTCAATACGATATACTAGGGCAATTAGCTAGTCATCAGTTCAGGTAATACAAAGGAAAATTTCTTAATATTGCATCTATTTCATTCATGTAAAAAAATTCCAAAAATAAGTGAAAAAAGTTGAATAGGTAACGACCTATGATGATTGCTTACATAGATTTAACGAGAGGGTAACTGAAGCTCATTTCTTGTTGTCTTTCTGTGCTGATAGTTATGTATCCTAAACCGATATCCACAGTTCCAGAAACAACTTCTCCCAGCAAATCACTCCAAGCTTTATTAGTCACTGTTCCAATCTTCTCAAAAGCTGTTTCTTCAATCCTAGAAATATTCAATGTTTCTTTTTGTGAATTTTATTTGTGACAAAGACTAATAAAGTATCAACAGAACCCTGCTGGAAGTAAAGAGATAGGAATTCTATCCCTTTCTATCTCCTTCTATCTTTGAGATAAAAAGGGATAAAGATTGTTTATTCCTTTCTATTTCTCGCCTATCCCCGTCTATCTCTTTCTGTCTCCATATCAATCCAAATCAATCCACGTTAGTGGTATGATTAGAATAATATGTATGTACAAAATATTATAGTTATAAAATTACAATGCGTGTTTAAAATATGAAAATTAATAAGTTAATAAGGGAGAGACAGTCTTGGGGATAGAAAGGAATACAAATTTTTTGCGTAATAGACTAAGAGATAGAAAGAGATAGATATTACCAGACACAAGCATAGACAGGGATAGGAAGAGATAGATATTAGCAGAAACAGGGTTAGACTGAGTAATAGAAAGAGATAGATATCACCGAACACGGGGATACAATGATGGATAGAAAGAGATCATGTTTTGGGGATGCAAATCGGCTACTTGAAAGAGATAGAAAAGTTCTATTTCTTTCTATCCCCAAATTTCTATCTCTTTGTATCTCTGTATTTCCAGCAGGGAAACATTATGATTAAATTGTGCTCACGTAGAATTTAAGGAGTTTGCAATCATTTGCATAAAATCGAGAAGAGGTGCCACATCATTGATTTCTTCATTACTCGTTGGATCTGTTTTAATATCTTTCGTACCATTATGAATACCAACTTTGATAGGGAAACCATGAAAATTCGTCCTCAACTTGACACCAAGGGGAGTTTTTATCAAACGCGTTTCTGGATTCCAAGCTCCAAGAGGACTGACTTGCAAACTCGCATTTTCGCTTACACGTATCTTGTAAACATGAATAAGATAGAACGGCATCGTCTTATTTTCAAGAGTTACATATTCTTTGTTTGTTTTTGCCGCCGTTTTGTCATCTGTATTATTTTTCCAGGGCTTCATAGTACTCTTATATTGGTTATGTGGTTTGTATCTCCTAAGAGAAGGACACGTTCTGCAATGTGAAATAAAAAAATAAATAGAAAGAATAGCATTAACAAAATTGAGCCTAAAATGTTTAAATATGTTTAAATGTTTACATATTCCTGAAATGAAGAGGAAGTTTAGCCTCCTCTGTTGAAGAAAGAAATGAAGAGGCTACAACAACATCGCTATCGATGCCGATTTTCAAATCTCGAAGAACTGAATCAATAACAGTACTTGATTCATTAGTGGTCACCATTAACCAGGAAATGTAATAATTGTAAAGTAATTTCGTTGAAGCCTGTAAAACATAAAATTGAGATATATTTAATCGGAACTGCATCCAATTCGTGTTCAAGCTAATTTCATTAATTCTGTTAAATTTATACCACGTGAAGAATATTTTCAGTATCTGTCAAGTTAAGACCGTCTAAAAGAACAACGGCGGCAACGCGATGTCTTGTAATTTCGAGAGTTTCAAAGATTTTCGAGCCAACGCCAGGTTGAAGAGAAGTTTTGATTCCTTTCTTTCCAAGGCACTCTAACAACGGTCTTGCATATTCGAATGCACAATCTACAAAAGCGTATGAAATTGAGGAAATTAATTAATTAATTAACATTTAATTTTGAAGACTCTTGTAGATAAAATTGTTACTCACTTTTATTTGATCCATCAAAAATCACCATTTGATCCCACTTCCTCATCTTCCCATAGTCAATGATTAATTGCAAACTCAGTACTGAAGGTTCAACGCAGCTTCCAATTGTTCCAGATACACAATTAATAAAGTAGAAGTAAATTTTATAGTATTTCCAATTAAAAAGAGTATTTTTCTCCTTAAAAATCATATTTTTCATTTTAAATTATATGAATAATCATAAAAATAGCCTTTGAAAGGCGAAGATGGAACTTTTAAAAACGTCAGCTCTTAGACGGTATTAAACGATATATCACATTTCACGTTTCCTTCCAGAACTGGCGAGTCAAGTGAAAAATAAATTCCCATCGTCGCGTGCTTGCCGTCAAATATCAAAGTGTCCTTCAACAGTTTCGTGGATGAGAATAATAGAAAATGGCAAAGAAAAGTGATTCATGAACCTATACCTATCACGTTACTTATTAATTGTCTGATTTTAACCACTTGGAGTATCGATATCCTAAATTCTCACGAGCCTTATGCTTTTCTTCTTGCGACTGACACCTAACGGTATAAACACAATGGAAAAAGACGAGTTCTTTAGATTACACGTGTCTAAATAAATGACAGCGTGACGTCCTGTTGTTCAATTCCCGAGGGTGGAATGACACGAATCTTGAAAAGCGGAGTTATATTAAATAAAGTGGGTAGAAACAAGTGCATTATTAATTATGTAGCCCACTGCTTCCACCTTTTACTACGTATTTACTTACTTTTTAACCATCTATTATTATACATGAAATACATATGAAATAATATGAATGCATCTCATGTATCAATTTTTAAAACATGATTCTTGTCATGTTTCATTATTATCAACATTTGATGAAAATGTTTTGTCGATGAAATTTGAAAATGTATCCAAATATGACCTCAATTATTTCAAGTTATGTAATTAAATTAATATGCATTGTGCATCTTAATTGTTAAGATATTATTAATTAATAATTGACACTAAAGTTGTTTAGAAGTTTACAGTCATTACATTGCCTATTATTATTGAAAAAGGTGAGTCTTTTCATAAAAAAAATGTATGAGAAATAACCCTGTTGGAAGTAAAAAGATAGAAAAAGATAGAAATTTTTGGATAGAAAAGGATATAGATTTTCTATCCCTCCCAAGTACACATTTCAAGATGGATAGACTTGGTAGTATACTTCAAGAGAGATAGAAAAGGATTGAAGTTATTATATAAGAGTAGTTGTGGATAGAAAGGCATGGATTGAAAATGATAGACTTCCTAGTTGATTTCAAAAAGGATAGAAGAGGATTGAAATGACTAGATAAAGGATAGACATGGATAGAAAGGTAAAGATTGAAATGGATAGACTTGATAGTATACTTCAAGAGAGATAGAAAAAGATTCAAATGATTATACAAGGATAGATATGGATAGAATGGCATAGAGATTAAAAAGGATTAGCATGGTATTAGATTGTAATAGAGATAGGTAAGGATTCAAATGATTAGACAAAGGATAGACATGGATAGAAAAGTTGTGATTGAAAAAGATAGGCGCGGAAGTAGATTGCAAAAGGGACAGAAAAAGATTGACGTGGATAGGCGGAGAATAAGGAAAGATTGGCGTGGATAAGTGGAGGATAGGAAATTATTGACAAAGATAGAAGAAGGATACAGAAAGACAGAAATATTGAGATTCAAAAGGAAAGAGATTATTCTAGATTTAAAAAAAAAATAGAAATAGATTGGCATGGATAGGGAAAGATACATTTGGATACATTTTTCTTTTCTATTTCAATCCTGAAGATTGAACAAGATTCAAATAGATAGACTTTCTATTTTTTTACTTCCAATAGGGTGGCATTAGCATGACTCAAGGCTTCCACGAAATTTTTGAATCAAAAAAATGGAGAATTGTCAGTAATTTTACATATTTAAAATACTTGTAGATATTTTTCAAGGTCAAAAAGTATTAAAAAAACACATCCATGATAACTATACGGCCGTGGCTACTCAACGTGAAATTTCTATGCGAAATTCGAAATAATAGATATATAAATTTACATAAATTTTCTAACACTTGTTACTGATAGATTATTAGAAGTAAGGAAAAATTCAAAAACGCGTATTCACACATATTCACCTAACTCCATGACCTGCAATTAATGCATGCCGTAACTGCTTTCGGGGACAGTAATGTGCTGATAAGGCATTTTGTACAGTTGACTGAGGAAGAGTGCAAGAGGGGAATCCTTGAAGCGAACTAACAACCTGCAAACAGTAACTTATGCGACAGTTGTATATTCATTTCATGAAATAACGCGAAAAGGGTTAGTGTGACTCATTTTTGCATTTTTCACCATAATTCTCGTACTATCTCCATCCATTCACAGTGCATCTTCGCTGAGTGTTCAAAATTGTGTTATCTTCAATCCATCCTCATTATTGTTAAAAGTAAATGAATGTATGGGTTGTTTGTATACGTTTTTCCGAAATTGCAATATTTAAAACAATAGTTTAAAAATATTTGAAGTTAATTTGAGAAAAAGGAATCTAATTTTTCAATATGGTTGCAGATTAGAGTACGTTAACACGTTAACTTCTGTGACAAAACAATTCATTATTTAATTTAATGCATGAATCATGCAATAATCTTGTTTTCTCTACTTATATATAATAAATTGTAAAGTAAATTATTGAGGTTGAGGCATTTATTCGACGTAAAATGTACTGAAAAATTTGTTTTTGGATCTCTTGTGCAGAGTTGATTCGCGCGAAGAATGCCTCCCAATATATCTGGTGCCACCCCATGTATTGATGAGGACAAATCTGAGGATGGCGACTCTTTGATTTTGCCATCTAAAATCACAGAAAAAGAAATAGACCATCAGGAAAATGGATCACTAAAGGTTAATGAATTTAAAGTAGAAAAACTCTTGGAAAAATCATCCTACTTTAATTCTGAATTAAAATGGAAGAATATTATCGGAATTACCACTTTGCACGTTGCGGCCCTCTACGTCTTATTCACCTACCCTTATTGGGAGAAGAAAGGAACTCTCTTTTGTGGTAAATAATTTTGATTTTTATATAGAAATTAAAAACAAATGAATGAATTAATGAATTATACTGCGAAGCTGAAGTTACTGTATTCATATTTATTGTTAAACTTTACAATATTTAACAATTAATCGACTTATTTTTCATTTATATTTCCTCCATTATTTATTGCATATTTTTTTCTACTCCGTTATATAATAACTTATGTGCGCAAGAGAATTCAAGTAAATTGATAATATTCGTAGACATGAGTTATGCATTATTACAAACAAGTATGACTGCATCATTATGTTAAAGTGTATTGCAAAATTTTTTTTCATGCTAGAGGACAACGATCCCCGGAATTTGATTCGAAATTCGAAATCGACCCATTTGAGCACTTTATGCTCGTTTTTTTTTACTAAAAATTATTTCTATTGGTTTAATGGAATATTTATTAACATTGTTGAATTAATTATTTATTATTTAAACAAATCCCATTTGTTTAAATAATTTTTCTTCGAAAATTCGTTTTCTTATTAAAGATTATTATTATTTGTCTAGTGAAACATTTATCAACATTGTTGAATTAATTTTAATTGTTTACACAAATCCAATTTGTTTAAATAATGTTTTTTTTCGAAAATTTGTGTTTTGCTTCCTCATAGAGGAAGCTTTGTAGTCGTTACATTTTCCAATATTTTTAAAATAGTTTAATTGAACTTTCCTCAGTTGATAAATGTCTAAATACAACGTTCTAATCAACTGTCCGGGTGTATGTGTGGATGTCGCCGTATTTTGTCGCCACTATAACTTAAAGACAGTTGTAGATAAGTTGATGAAATTTGTAGGGCTTATTTGCACATTCAATATCTCAAAATGTGTCCAAGGATTTTTGAAAATATTAAATTTTACAATTTTGATGTACTTTTATAATTTTTGTAAAATTGATTTTTCAACTATAAGTTCTCAAATAATCAAAATTCAAAGCTTATGTAACGGGAAGAAAGATTCCTTGTGTCGAGATGAATCGATTGACCTATAAGATTAATACATTTAATTGAATATTAAGGAAGTTATGGTTATTTATAATTTTGAAAAATTTCGTTTTCTTGCGTCGTAAAAAATTAAACAATCCAATATTAATACATTTTATTTAAAAATGTGAATGATGGCATCAAAATATTTTTTGCTTCAAGAAAAAAGGCTTCAATATATCTTTTAATATTTAAAAAAACTTTAAGTAGGGATTTTTTTAAATCCCTTGATATCTATTTAATTCTTTTGGAATCCTTAGAAAAACTTAAAATTCTCTAGGATCCCTATCAATTCCTTAAAATCACTTTAATCTGTTGAAATCGTTTAAAATAGATTGAAATCCCTTAAAATCCCGTGGATCCTTGAACTTTTTTAAACTCTTTTAAAAATCACTTGAAATTCCTTAAACTCTCTTGAAATCACAATATAAAATATCTTTAAATTCCATAAAATCACTTAAAATCTTCTAAAATCCTTTAATCTCTCTATGAAATCTCTTAAAATACTTTTTAATTCCCTCTCTCAAAAAAAAGTTCTGGTAAAAATTATTAAGTGCTTCTGGTTAAAAAATTTCTAGTTATTTTGAGTACAAATTCTGTTTAATATGACTAAAAAAAGATTTCATGGTATTTCTTGGAATTTTCAGAAATTTTTAAATATTTCAAGAATTTTTAAAAAGATTTTAAGAAATTTCATACATGGAAAGAATTATTTATCGAAATTTTCTTTGACTGTCATCGAATTTTGGATAGCAAAATTTTTCAAAATATTTCATTAACCTGAATGTTAAACCAGAAAACTGTCTAGTAAAAAATTCTGGTTATTGTTATCAGAAATTCTTGATACATTTACTAGAAAAACTGATTAAAATAGTCGAAAATTGGAAAATGTAACGACTACAAAGCTTCCTCTATGAGGAAGCAAAATGAATTTAAATTTTGGGAAGTTACCTTTTGATAAAGTGTTTTATTTATTTATTATTAAAGGATACTTAGTTGGTCAAATGTGTGGTTTTGGTGTAACCGGAGGTGCACATCGATTGTGGACCCATCGAGCTTACAAAGCAAAATGGCCTCTAAGAGTGATTCTTCTTTATTGCTACTATACAGCCGGACAGGTAATGTAGTCATAGTGTGCAAAATGTTTTAATAATATTTTTTTCTAGCTGCTGACACTCATTCGAAATTATACATATATCTATTTCTCGCTATACATAAAAAATTAAAACTTCATTTGGTAGAATCCGTTATTTGATTGGGTGAGAGACCACCGTATCCACCATAAATATTCGGAAACAGTAGCAGACCCACATGACAGCAGTCGTGGATTTTTCTTTTCACATGTCGGTTGGCTGATGATGAAAAAGCATCCGGAAGTTATTAGACGTGGTCGACAAATAGATATGAGTGATATCCTTTCGGATCCAGTTGTTGCCTTTGGTGATAAGTATGACTTTCAATGATAACGAGATTTTCCTAGGAAATATTAATATTATTCGAAACTAAGAGTAAATATTTTGTAATTATTTGATTTAGCTTCTGATAATGATAATCATGTAATTCTTCAACAGATATTTCCTACCTTTGAAAATATTGACATGTTTTATAATACCGACAATTATACCAGTACTTTTGTGGAATGAAGATTGGTATTATTCTATAATTGCAAATATTGTCCGATACACCTTTTCGTTGAATGCAACATGGAGTGTTAATAGTGCAGCTCATATTTGGGGTGCCAAGCCCTATGACAAGTAAGAGTGGCGGTTACTGTATTATTACATGTATAATAATAATAATTATTATTATTTTTATTATTATAAAAAACATTTAAAATCCCTTAAAATTCCTTAGGTTTAAAAAATCTCTTAAAATTTTGATGAACTCCTTTAAAATTCCGCGAAAAATACTGAAATATCTTAAAATTCTACGAAATCTTTTAATAATCCTAAAAATCTTTTGAATTTCGTAAAAATCACTTAAAAATCGTCAAAATCCCTAAAAATTCCTAGAAACCTCTTTAAATTTAAATCAGCGAAATTCCGCTGATTCAGATTAAGAGAGTGATTGGCTTTTGAATGACTTGCAGTTGTAAGAAGTAAAACAAATAATCGTGCGCGCATGTTGGTTTGGTAGTACGTATAAATATATGATTGTGGGGTGAAAATTATATGAAGTTATAAAAAAATTGTTATTAAAAAAAGGCGTTCTTGAATATTGATAGCGTTTTGAAATTTTTGCTGGGGCGAATTCGCAGTAGTGTGCCGTTTAAGGGTTAAAAACATTATATTAATACAGATATAGTTGGCTAATTGTTACTTTACTTTCCCAGGCAAATAGCTCCAACGGAAAATAATTTTGTGGCGTTCATGGCAATGGGTGAGGGATGGCACAATTACCATCACGTTTTTCCTTGGGATTACAAGGCAGCAGAATTAGGAAAATATGGATTAAACTATACCACAGCATTGATTGACATGTTTGCAAAGATCGGCTGGGCTTATGATTTAAAAGAACCTTCTAAGGAATTAGTCAGGACGGTGATTGAAAAAAGAGGAGACGGATCTCATCCAACTGAGGAACCTGAACCTAAATACAATTAATATTTTATGAATTTGATATTAGGACATTTTGATTTTGCAATCGTTTCAAAAATTTATGATATCGGCTTCCTCAGTCGTCTAATACAACATTATTAACTTAAAAATTTCAAATATATGTGATCATAAGAAAAATTCTATATGTGGAGAGAAACAAGTTCCGTAAATTGTAATTATTCCTCGGAATAGAGTGTAAATTTGATGATCGGATTGATATATGTAATTTTGTATGTATACAATATACATGTCACTATGAAGGGGTATTTCAAAAATGATAAGATCTTACATCGTCTATCACTCTAACGAAATTCATTTGTATGATTAATATCTCTTTCCCTATGATATTATAAAACGTACTTTATATTTACAATTAATAAACAGAACCATTCACTTAATGGAAGTGCTTTTCATTTCTACCGCCTCTAAAACTTTGATTTTCAATTACATCAACAGGAAGATATAATCAATTTTATCATTATGGTGGAGTTTCTAATATAAAAGATAGTTTTTCATAACAGAATGAATCATTGACTTTTAGTCTTATTTTCTTTCTAAATGAAATGAAACAATGCATGCAATTTAGAAATAAATTTCTTATCTATTGCTTCATATTACCGATCAATTGAGAGAGCAGAAGTTATTTCGCAAATTTGGTCTTTCTTAGTATCGGAAATTCTTGCAATCCCGTCTCAACATTCGAAAAATCTGTGTACAAATTGAATGACATTTTGTTTATTTTATTGTTATTTATTGCATTTTTTTTTGTTTTTACATTTTTATTCTTATATACAACAATATGTCATTTTATTTGTATCATTTTATCTTCATTATCATGTTACAACGGTTCACACGCAAGCATTTGCAAATCAAGTATATGCTCATTAAGTTCAAATACAAAATTAACATAATTACATGTACATATATACGAAACCTGTCATGCCTTGTTCGTTTATCGAACTCATTGAGAATTTCATTAAAAATCTATTTTTGTGACTGCAATTGTTTATATCTTTTCCAAATAATAATTACTGCTAGAACAAAAACTATTTTATAAAGCTAGACTAGAGTCACTTTTACTGAAATTTTACATTAATCCAACTCGTGCAAGGCCGATGACAATAGTATTTGCAATATAAATGGCTTGGCGCAGAAGGTACTTGAACTTTCTATAATAATACATCATTTTTCTGCGGTCAGAAACACTTGCTATTCTTACGCCGCGTATTTTTTAATTTTATTCGTAATTAAGGTTCTTGTGTATCTTATTGCACACCTATATATATATATTAGTAGTGGTTTATAATGACAAAATCTGTTGCATGCCTATTTAATGAAAAACTTCCACTATAAGTTTTTCAGTCAGATCTCAACAGTGCTAACATCTATTTCTATATTGAGCGTAAAAAAGAATCAAAACAATTTAATTTTTCATATTTGACTGTTAAAAATTCGAGACATGAAGTGAAACTGTGCAAAGTTGTTAATTTGTGAGGAATGTTCAAATTTTTGTTTATTTGGGTTTAAGATCAAGTACAATTATTTTTTGGTGAATTTCCGAAAGGGGTACACCTATCATTTCTTTCAAACTGCGTGTACCTATGAAAATCGACTAGTCGCCAATTTTCACTATCATATTCGTAATCATCTCATTAAAATAAATATGTATAGGCAGTTTCAAGGAAATGGGAGGTGTACCCTTTTCGGAAGTTTATCCTTTTCTTCAAACACAGGAATACAAAAATCTGCTTTTCAGTTAAAATTCTAGGTTGACTTTGAAATGTAATAAAAAAAATCATTGAATTGTTAAAAATCAACTGATTTATACACTAAAGTGCACAATTAAGTGATTCTCTTAATTTAAAGAAATGATGAAAATCAGTTATGCTAAAGAGACAGATTCTTGTATTACTGTAAAATTACTTGCATTTTAATTTCTTAAGTAGACTTATTCGCGAGAAAAATGACTCCCAATGCATCCGGTCTCATCAATAAGGACGAATCTGACAATGGAGATTCTATTTCACTATCCAGTGAAAGTAATTGTAAGGAAATAGAAGGAAATGAATTAGAAAAGGCTAATGAACTTAGAGTAGAAAATAAATTGGAAAGAACATACTACTTTGGAGCCGAATTAAAATGGTTAAATATTATCAGTATTGCAATCTTACACATTTACGCAATTTATTCTCTGTTGACCTGTCCCTTTTCACAGAAGAAATTACTTGTCGCCTATAGTGAGTATTAAGAAGGTTTTTCAATATTACATCAACAATTACGTATAATAATCTTAATAATTCGTTCGTAGAATGACTTATAATTACTAAAAATTTCGTTAATTTCCTAAAAATTTTAAAATCCTAATAAGTTTTGTAAAATTATATTTGTGCACCATATATGTGAACATCGTTTTGCTACTCGGGGGGTCGATAAAGGGCCTTATCGCCACCCCTCCTTTCTTAAAATTACTCAAAATCCCTTAAAATATTGTTAAATCATTTAGAATACCATCAAATTTCTTCAAATACTTAGAAATTCCATAAAATTCCTGAAAGTTTTTCAAAATTTGATGTATTCAAATGTACTTGCCTGGAAATTGAAAAAATCTTTATTTAAAGGGCCTGACATTGTTGAATTTCAAATTGAAATGATGTGATTTTGTATTTGAATATCATTAATTATCCATGTAATGTTTCCCTTACGCTGTAACGCGCCTATAATATTGCTAGTATAATGAATAATTTCATGCGTCATTTTATATCGGTAGGTACGAGTTTTGCAATAAAAAAAATGTATTTTGTTTAAAGCCGCCTTCATGATATTTATTTCTGGCTTTGGTGTAACTGCTGGTGCGCATCGACTCTGGACCCATCGAGCTTACAAAGCTAAATGGCCTCTTGAAGTTATCCTTCTTTGCTGGTACTGTTTAGCTGGGCAGGTGAATATATGGGTTAAAATGGTTTAAATATGTATGTAAAACCTATATGTTCGCGATAAGTAATCTTTCTATCGTATCTTTCATAGAATTCAATATATGATTGGGTGAGAGATCATCGCACGCATCATAAATATTCGGAAACAAATGCAGATCCCCACAACAGCAGCCGTGGATTCTTTTTTTCACACGTTGGCTGGCTAATGATGAAGAAACATCCGGAAGTTATTAGACGAGGACGTCAAGTAAATATGAGTGATATCGTTTCGAATCCGATTCTGGCCTTTGGTAACAAGTATGATGTTCAATAATGAAACTTTTTAAAATAGCGATATAAATTATCAAAAGAATTTTATAGATAGAAAAATTTTTATATTTTTTCACAGATATTTTATACCTTTGAAGATAATATTCTGCTTTATAATACCGATTAGTTTACCAGTGTATTTGTGGGGTGAAGAATGGTATTACGCTTTTTCTTCGACAATCTTCCGCTATGCATTTTCATTGAATGGTGCATGGAGTGTCAATAGCGTCGCTCACATTTGGGGAAACAAGCCATATAACAAGTAGGAAATAATTCGATTAGTCTTGAAACAATTTTCAAATTAACTTAAGGGCATGTGGTAATTACCATATGAGCAAATTTAAATAACACCGTTTTTTTCACAACTAGCAAAGCAATACGCGCGCTACGCCCAAGAATTTTAACGAAATTCATGAAATTTTTAGAGACTTTTTAAGCCTAAGAAATATTAAGGAATTTAAAATTTTTTGAAATTTTGACGAATATTAAGGGATTTTAAAATAATGTTAAAGTTTGTTTTTCTTCTTTCAACTTCAAGTGATTCAAAAGCCAATCAGGTTTGCAACAACAATGTATGCGAGATTTTCGAGACATTTCGTTACACCACTTTTAAAGATAGGATTTTTACTTTTTCAACAAAATAATAGTGCACTGACGTCCGTGTTCACCTTCTTTACATGTGTGCACTATTATTTTTTTCAAAAAATAAAAATTGTGAGAAAAAAAACGGGTTAACTAAATTTGCTCATATGATAAGTAACACATGCCCTTAACTTAAGTAATAGTTTATTGATATCATACTTTTTATTTACACAGAAACATAGGCCCAACAGAGAATAAGTTCGTAGCATTTATAGCTATAGGTGAAGGTTGGCATAATTACCATCACGTGTTTCCTTGGGATTATAAGACTTCAGAATTGGGAAATTATGGACTGAATTTTACAACAGCATTTATTGACATGTTCGCCAAAATCGGTTGGGCCTACGACTTAAAACAACCTCCTAAAGAATTAATTAGGTCAACGATCGAAAAGAACGGAGACGGTTCTCATCCAACTGAGCAACCTGAAGCTGATCTTAAGTTAGATTAACATTTTTGTGTTAGGATTTAGGAAGAAGAAAAGTAATATAAATACATATATTTATTGTTGTATATTTATTTTTAAATCAATAAGCTACCTTTTCCTTTTTTCCTTTTCTGGCGGTTATTCTAAGCAGAATTTTTTTTGAGTGTGCATATAATTAAGTTGACCAAAACTGCATTTTTGATAATGATTCTAATTATCATGAATATTGCATGAGAAAAGATAGTAATTATCTATTGAAGATCATGGAATAACGGATTTATATTTTATAACGCATTTACATTAATCTTTTAAACACACGTGTGTTGTACTTTGTTCACCTGAGGACTTTAGTCTCCGTTTCAGAGATCACGTACCATCAAAGTCTACGCAGGATTGAAACACAATTTATTATTAAATATGATCAGTCTAAATATAAATCGAATACCCAACTGAAAGTAATCTCTATGTCAATTATATTAATTTATTATATTCGGATTGAAAGTTTGGATTAATTCTGATTAATTTGGATTGACCGGATTTTTTCGAATTTATTCGGATTGATTTTTAATGGGCATCAGATTGAAAACTTCCTTCGGATTATAGATCGGAATGAAACGGTTGGTTCGGATATAAGTTTCGGAATAATTAAGAAAATTTGAAATTATTTCGGAATTAATTTCAATTCGAAACTTTTGACAGGAAGGTCAGACATTGATTTGTCTGCCTAGTTATCACGAGGAAATTGTTTTGCATAAACATGATAGAAGGAAAGAGATTTGGAGTGCTATAAAACTTTTTATAATTATACATTATCATTCGGAACTTTTTCTGTGCACGAATGTATTTCGTGTACAACTGACAAAAGTACAGCTGGGGAGTGATCAGTGAGGGCATGTCGGCCAATGATTACATCTTTATATGAATCATTGAATCCAACCATCTAAATCAATTAATCTGAACACTAAGTTCAAAACACTAAGTCCAAAAGGTATAGCAAAATTTATATTTCGGAATGCAAAGTACAATTAACATTTGACTCTTTGTTATATTAGAAATTCAGATTCTCTTTGTATTCAAAGAGAATAGATATATATATTGCAAATTGCAAAGTTAAAAAAACGGTATTTTAAGAAGTTCACG
>JAUESH010000043.1:3024437-3055383 GCA_032275165.1 Synergus magnus
GCGCGCCAAATTTTGACCAATGGCAGCATTTCTCCAGCGGGAAGCCATCATGCGCTGCGCGCGCAGGGAGCCAACTTGAGAGCACTGAGTGAGACTAGTCAGTCCGTATCCGTCTGCTATCTCAATTTCCGTGTTTCCGAACTATTCCGAACATTATAACTTTGTAGATTCTGGTAATGGCAGCAGTTGGTAATGGATAAATAGTGGTACATACATATCATACCCATCTTTGCTGGTACATAGTACATACATACCATAAATGGATACATACCTGTCAAAATACCTACTTTATCGACCTCTTTCAAACAACGCCACCTGCCCAACCTAACCCGACTGATTGTTTTTCAAAATTACCCAAAATGGCGCAAACTGTCAGGAAATGGGAAATTCCATCTTTGTATTATTTTTTGTAGTGAATCAATAACTGGATTAAAAAATGTGTATTCAATGTGTGTGCAGATAAAAAGGCATGGCCATTAACGAAAGAAATATTAACTCGGATGCCCACTTTCTTTCACAATTATATAAGACTGAAGAAACTGAAGGGTAAATTTAGGTTATATTATGTGCTACGTCATACGCAAATAAACATCTTTTTAATGTTTACGTTCATGTTATGAATATTTTTACACTTTCCATCTGTGATACAATATATTCAAGTTGCAATTTTTCAATAGACAAATTCTAGGTATTATTTTTCTTATTAATTTATCAATTCGTAGCAGAAAATTCTTAGAGAAAGTATAATAATATCGTGTTGCTCAAGAATGTAACAGATTTTACTGTTACATAACATAATCACTAAGAAATTTATCAATGCTTCTAGCTAGTACTATATATAATGCGATAATTAAGATATGTTTTATTTTAGAGTACTTTAAATTACAGAAGCTCACAAAATTTGAAACGTCCATTCGAATTCCAAGTGCCAAAAAAAATATTGGAAGAACGAGTGAAATCTTGGGATAGTTTTTTTGAAAAATATTCGATGGAAGTGAGTAATTTTCGTATTCATTGGTTATTTTTCGTACAATATCCCTAATTACCATTTTTGTATTTTGTGCTATTAACTTCTTTCTAATTGAGCTTTTATTTCAATAGGCAACTGATGCCGTGGAACTGAATTTGGAAACCTTGAATCCGGAAGCCGACCCGATAAACGAATATGAACCCGAACGTCGCGTCCCAATGCGAAATTCTATAGCAAGTATCCAGTACTGGGTGGACACAGGAAAGCCTCCGTGTAAAGTTTATGCTGACGAAAATTATAATTCTGACATAGGATCTTCTCTATCCGAATCCGAACTTTCAGTACCACGTCCGGCTCCATCTCCTCCTCTGAAATATCCCTTACCACATCCACCACAACCCGCAAATATCCCACATGAAAAACTTCAAAGAGTTTCCTCCGTAATTTCTAGCAGCTCCGTCAACACTAGGGAATACATTTTATCTGCCACACAATTGACCTCAAAAAAACAAAGTTTAGCGACCATGGAGAGTGTCATAGATTCTAAAAAAAGTGCCGAGGCCCTTTTTAATATCGAAGACACGTATGTCGATGTCTGTGGAACAGACGAGCTCCCTAAAATATTGGAAGAAGAGACTCATATAAGAGCGGCAAGTTCTATGTCGAACTGCCAGATAAACGAATTGGAAAGGCCGTTTATTTTGGGTGAAATATTTGACAAAAATCACCCAGATGAATCAGGAATTATCAGAGTTACTACCGCGAGTTTGAAAATTGTAGATATCATTCCAAGCCTACAACAAATCCGCGATGGTCCAGAGAATTATAATTGCAATGATCTTTATTCTGATCATTTACCTTCTAGTGAATCTGAGGATTTAATTGAATGTAGAAATATTAATTCTCCTACAACTCCATCTCTGAAAAACGACGAACCTGTAATCAAGGTGAGGGAATTGGGTCGAAGGAAACTTTTTACAAATTCTCAATCTCCGATTGAACTCATTCGACCAATGTCTCAATCTTCTCGGAGGTTTTCTGCGAATACAAAACTTCACCCTGCGTTGGTACAGTACGAAGTGCTTCAAAATCAAAGCAAGAAAAAAAGGAAGAAGTCACTTTTCCAGCCGAAGAAAAAGTTACAGGATATTGGCGAAAAAGATGAAGGAAAAGTAAATGAAGATAAAGTGAGAGAACCTGCAAATAATGAAAAAAGGAAAGAAATTAAAGAAAAACAGGATCAAAAAAATGGTCCTAACCTGAAAGATAAGGAGAAAATTGATGATCAACGTTTGAAGCAAATACCAGTAGTGAAAGTGGAAAGATTATCGGAGAGTTTCATTCAGAGATATAGGCACAATACTGAAACCGAAATTCCTCGAAAATCTATTAAGAAAAGCATCACTTTTTCTTCAGACGAAGACGATGACTTTGCAACATTTATGGCGCATGTACATTCTCCGAAAGAGTCAGTCAGTAACAAACAGTCCAGTAGAACTTGCAGCGATGTCAGAGACAGCAATGAAATAGTTTCTGATAAAATTGTAACGTTAAATAATTTATCTGCTAATCTTAAGACTAAGAGATCTAAAGGTTGTGATAATAATTTGACAGAGACAAGTAGTAGAGATCAGAAAGGTGACAAAGAAAACAATGAGGCGAATTATGAGCAAACTACACTAAATTCATGTAGAAATTTGGACAACGGACGGAAATTCGAGATAATTTCATCAGAAGATTCCAGTGACGCTGGTAATAACGCAACATTTTCAAGAAATAAAAGAAAAAACTTAAAGCGAAAATCCTCTGAGACAAAAATCACTAACCCAAGAAGATCATCGAAAAGGAATCTTCAAAATTCTACTAAAACTGCAAGTGAAAAACTAGCCTTTGAGACCTTGAAAGAAGAAAATTCGCATTCGAGTGTGAATTCCCGTATATTGGTTAAAACCCAATCAGAACCTTCGATAAAGCCAGAGAAGAAAGATTTAGAAAATAAGAGAATTAATGGAAGCGAAAAAGCTGAAATAATTGAGACCAAAAAATCACTTAATTTTCGAAGGGACTCTGATTCCGATTCATCACTTGAAATATTTGATTTTATGCCAAGACCGAAAAAAGAAACAAAAGATAAAGTTTCTTCTAAAACTCAAACTCCATCGAAAAATAATCTTCAAAACTCTACTAAGAAAAATGAAAAAATAAATAATTTATCTGCTAACCTTAACACTAAGAAATCTAAAGGTTGTGATAATAATTTGACAGAGACAAGTAGTAGAGATCAGAAAGGTGACAAAGAAAACAATGAGGCAAATTATGAGCAAACTACACTTAATTTATTTAGAAATTTAGACAACGGCCAGAAATGCGAGATAATTTCATCAGAAAATTCCAGTGACGCTGGTAATAACGCAACATTTTCGAGAAATGAAAGGAAAAGTTTGAAGCGAAATTCTGAGACAAGATCCACTAACCCAAGAAGATCATCGAAAAAGAATCTCCAAAATTCTACTAAAACTGCAAGTGAAAAACTAGCCTTTGAGACCTTGGAAGAAGAAAATTTGCATTCGAGTGTGAATTCCCGAACATTGTTTAAAACCCAATCAGAACCTTTGATAAAGCCAGAGAAGAAAGACTTAAAAAATGAGAGAATTAATGGAAGCGAAAAAGCTGAAATAATTGAAACCAAAAAATCACTTATTTTTCAAAGGGACTCTGATTCAGATTCATCACTTGAAATATTTGATTTTATGCCAAGACCGAAAAAAGAAACAAAAGATAAAGTTTCTTCTAAAATTCAAACTCCACCGAAAAATAATCTTCAAAACTCTACTAAGAAAAATGAAAAAATAAATAATTTATCTGCTAATCTTAACACTAAGAGGTCTAAAGGTTGTGATAATAATTTGACAGAGACAAGTAGTAGAGATCAGAAAGGTGACAAAGAAAACAATGAGGCGAATTATGAGCAAACTACACTAAATTTATGTAAAAATTTGGACAACGGACGGAAATTCGAGATAATTTCATCAGAAAATTCCAGTGACGCTGGTAATAACGCAACATTTTCGAGAAATGAAAGGAAAAGTTTGAAGCGAAATTCTGAGACAAGATCCACTAACCCAAGAAGATCATCGAAAAAGAATCTTCAAAATTCTACTAAAACTGCAAGTGAAAAACTAGCTCTTGAGACCTTGGAAGAAGAAAATTCGCATTCGAGTGTGAATTCCCGAATATTGTTTGAAACCCAATCAGAACCTTTGATAAAGCCAGAGAAGAAAGATTTAGAAAATAAAAGAATTAATGGAAGCGAAAAGGCTGAAATAATTGAGACCGAAAAATCACTTATTTTTCAAAGAGATTCTGATTCCGATTCATCACTTGAAATATTTGATTTTATGCCAAGACCGAAAAAAGAAACAAAAAATAAAGTTTCTTCTAAAACTCAAACTCCATCGAAAAAGTTGCAGAATAATCATTTTCGTAAAGAAAACGTGCAGATTGTGAAGAAAATAGAAAGTCCCTTGAAACGATCTTCGATGTTTAATAAGAAAAGGAAAAAGCCTGGATTTGGCGGATCGATTAGCTCAGATAGCGAAGAGAATCAAAATGACCTCAAATTTACAGATTATCAAGCTAAGAGTATAGGAACTTTTCAAAATGGGGAGAACGTTATTAAAATTTTACCACCAAAAAGACTCAGGAGAGAAGCTGAAGAAATAAGTCTGAATTCTCCGATAAATATATTTGGTGACGATCGAAGTCTAAATTCTTCACTAAATATATTTGGATCTTCAAATGATTCTTCAGAAGATGAAAATACCTTCCTTCAAAACTTCAATCAACGGCTTAAAAACCGGAGAAGTAATCTAAACTTCTTTAAAAAAGCCAAGTCGGGTGTAAAATTGCAAATTTTTAGGACTAAGTTATTTTCGGAATCTGATACGGATTAGTTCAGGTAACTTTTTTGGTATCAAATGGATTTGGAAATAATTCGAAATGTAATGTAATTATGAAGGAGGGTTTAGGAAACAAAATATTTATTTGAATTTAAAGAAACTTATTTTTGTGTACAAAAGTTGTTAAATAAATGCATTTATATTTTTTATAGTGCATCATCAAATTGTAGAGAAACAAAGAATGAAGAAAAAAGTAGTGTATGAATTAGAATTCACTTCTTTTTGTTAAATTTACGAATTCCTATTGCTACATATTATCAAATTTAATTTAAATTAATGAATTTATATGGAATTCGATTTGCAATGAATATAAGTATAATAAGGAGAATGTAAAAAATGTACAGAATTTGAATTATTTACATACTTTCTTAAAATTGATTTGAGTGAATAATTTATTGATTGGCTCCGTAAATTTTTCTTCGTTTTTCTACAAGTTCAGTTAAGACTAACTTTTTGGTTTAGTGGATTTTATATGGAAATAAATGAAGAATTGTAAAGTCGAAGAAATAAGAATTACAATTATAAGCACCAATGAAATCTTTTGATACTAGTGCTAAATAGACACGTAGTTTCAAATTCAATACTCAATGAATTCGAAAAACTGAAAATTAAATCATAATTTGGAAATAAATTTTTTGTTTGTTTCTAAATATTTCTTACTGAAAATAAATATAGAAGAAATTTTTTCATCGCCTTCTCGCTTGTACATATATACACGTTAAACATTTTTTGTTAAAACATAACGTAAATTGACGAAAATTAATTTAAGTAGGAAAAAAGGCCTGCTGTTCTTTCTTGTGACAATCATACCTATAATAATGCATGTAGCAATATGAAAATTATTTAGGTAAAATTATTTTCAGTTAAAGTATATTAAGCTATACAACTGCAAAAAAATAATTCAGTATCAGCTCACTTCTGTTGTAATTATCAAAACAAAGTAATCAATTTTACCAACCTGTAATTATATTTAAGAACATTTTTTGTAATTGAAAATTTGTAATATAAGTAATTAAAATACATTTGCTAAAGTTTTAAATGAATGTCTTCAAAATTTTTAATCCTTTTTCCAATTTTATTATTTATGATAAATAATAAAAATATGTATTAAACTATTTATTAAACAATACAATAAATCTTGATAAACTGTCGAAACAGTTTAGTTTTTTCGATAGAAAATAAAATGAATGTATTTGTAAGCATTTCACTGCACTTTTGAAATTGCGCGCCAATTCAAAATGGCGATTCGCGCTTTCCTAACCTAACCTCTTTCCTAGATTTTCATTTCTGTTTACTGTTTTACACATGGATTGTGACAAATGTTCACCGGTTGCTCTTTATAATATTTTACAGTATGTAATCTTACAACTTGGTAAAAGATAACAGCATGAGCATCATTGCTAATAATTCTACACAAATAACTTAAATCAAACCTAAAGTTTTGCGTGAAAGAATAAAAATGAAATTGGTAAAACCAAACTGGGTTACTCACGATGGTATGTATTTTCCTCTGTTTTTGACGTTATTCTTAACTTATTAAGCATAATAAACTTATTATCAATTTAAAAATTGAATCTGTCCTGATTTAATATTTGTTTACTAATATTTAATAGACAACCCGATATTTTCGGTGGATATACATCCTGATGGAAAGAGATTCGCCACCGGTGGACAGGGTGAGTTTCAAACCTTAGCTTATTTTTTATCTACATTAATTAAATCGGGAAATAGGAGTAAACTTAAGCACTTAAGACTGAACTTTACATTTAACTAAAAGTGTTTTAGTTATTTTTATTATAATTTATATAGTTTCTGTCCGATAAAACTGAATTTTTAATCGACATTCAGAAAATGTTTATTAATACACCTAGGATGAGCAAAATTTCAAATTTATTTAAAAGAATATAATCCAGTAGTTATAATCATCATATAACTAATCAGTGCAATTCAAATGTTTCTAGTAAAATGAAACTTACATAGTATGTTCAACGATAATCTATTGCTATTGTATATTTAACAAGCAATTATTTTTATAAGCGATTTTTATTCTTTTATTAGCAAAATAATTTGTGTTTAATACTATAGAGCGAAGGTTTCATTCCTATTCGAAAGGAAATTTAACCAACTTAAGCGTTTCTAATTATAATACCTGCGTTAGATGTATAATACTGCCTTGCGCGCTCTTTTTTGGAATTCCAAAAATATATGAATATGCGAAAAATATAAATTAATTTATATTTTGCGCATATTCAGATATAGGCCTCCTTTGCCTGCAGTGAAGTAAACCTTCGAGTTCGAATTTACCTCAGTAGTGTTTGACAATGTTATCTCATATTTTGATATGAGGTAAGCAACGCCATATTTGGTTTGCATAAGCCCTTGCTGATAAGCTAAACACACAAAATTATAAATTTTGCAATTTTTAGAAGTTTAATTTGAATGATTAAATTATTATTGATAATAATTAACTAAATTTGACTCACCGATGCATTTTCTCGGTCCGATTCCAAACGGCATATAAGCCGGATTTTTTGTTTCATTATGTTCGGAAAAACGTTCGGGATCGAACACTTCTGGATTCTTAAAATATTTTGGGTCGTAATGGAGACCAAGAAGTGAAATAAAAACTGGTGTGCCTTTTTCTATGGTGAGCCCAGTCTCTTCAATGGTATAGTCCATTGTGGCCATTCGGTCTATTGTTGGGACCGTCGGATGTAGTCTTAATGTTTCAAGAATTACCATTTCCAAATATTTTAAATTTTTTATCTGAAAAACAATTAATACAAGATTTTTAATTTGATTACAACGCGCGTTCTGACCTTTTACAAACTTTCGTATACCGTTTCGTAAGTGATTTCTTGGCCTTGCATTGCATCCAGGATTTCAGATCTTAATTTGATCTGAATATCCAAATTTAAGGCTAATTCCTTTAAGGAGAAGGACATAACTGTTGAGGTTGTGTCGAATCCCGCGTTAAAAAATACTAATGCTTGTGATATAACTTGTTCAAAACCTGAAATAAATATAAATATAAGTGTTTTACATAAAATAATAATTAAATCAAATAAATAACACTACGATTTTTATAAGATGTAAATGTATGCAATACAGAATGCCTAAAAATAATCTATTTTTCGTAATTAATCCTTTGTTATTAATAACTATAATTCAAAGTCAATATGAATAATATGATTATAAATATATTCATTTTTTTTTATTTAAAAGAGAAATGGAAAATTATAATTAATATCGGCATCAGAATCCGTCAACCAACTTACGATACATTCTGATCTTCTGATCTTCATGAGACTAAATGAAAGTCAATTTACAATTTCGTTTCGTCTTGTGAAGACTAAAATGAATAGTAATTCGTTTCATGTTTTGTTTCGTTTCATTGAGTCTTAAATTGGCATATTACCTTAATGACTAACTCAAATCAACATTAATATGTTTCGTAATTTTACCACCTAAAATATCTTTATTTTACCGTCATAATTTCAAAGTTTTAATATTTTTTAAGTTATTATTTTAAATATACTTACTAATAGATTTATCTTCTTGCATAATCTCCAGCAGCAGATCAGCAAAGTCTCCCCTTTTTATTTTTGAATCTTTTCGATTTGTAAGAATTTTTGCAAATTCTTTTTTGAAAAAGTCACTGCTGACTTTCTCGAAAAATCGGAAATCAAAAAAATCCGTAAAATGAGGCGCCAAAAATATACATGCAAGTTCGATTGATCGTTTCCACCCATATTCACCAAACATTTGTTTGCCGAATTTCCGAAATAAAGCGCCTGGATGAAAACTGTTTAATTTTATACCGTATGCTGTTTTTCCAACAATTTCCGTTGTGTATTTGGCTAAAAATTCCTTAATGTCTATGTCTACATTTTCCAAACCTGCATAGAATATATTCCAAGAATTAGAAAACCACTTATGAAATTAAATTAAAATAATTGCTGTGAAATACTTGAATTTTTAATTTATTCAGTTTAAAATTTGCAGTTTCAATCTTCAGGTTTAGAGATTTTTACATCCTGCAAGTTTTATGTTGAAAATGGTTAATTTGTCAAATGCTTTAAATTGAAGATTAATGAATCCTGAGCTTCATTAAAAATGTTGAGGCTTTCATTTTGATATTTTTTAATAGTGACCAGTTTAAATTTTATATTCTTCAACTTTTGAAGCTTAAAATTTAAAACATTTATATATTAAGCGCTTAAAACTTCTCCTTTGCTTAGATTTTCGAATTCAACAATATGAAATTTTATAATATTGAAAAATTTTAAGTTTAAAATCCAGTCAACCATAGTGACTCAATTTTTAATTATTTTTTTATCCTTCAACTTCGAACGCCTCAAGTTGACCCAAGATAGTCATTTGTGGTGTGTCACACCCCAGCCCATTTTCTAGCTCAAATTTATCTTTCTAAAACTTTAACTTTCGGCAATTTTTTAAACATATTTAATATAAAAGTTTTTACTCAATTTTTGCATAAATTGATTGAAAGGGGTTTAAAATATATTGCAAATTTTTGTTGTACCCCTAAAATAATTCTGCAAAATTCTGCAGTGTTATAAAGTCATTGGGGCCCTATGTGACTGTTACGTAATTCCCATGAGGTGTGATTATCTTGGGTTAAAATTATAAATAGCTTAATTAGGAAAGTTGATAATTTATTAATAATGTTTACTTGCTAGCGATTTAATTAATTCTACAATAATTTTTGACTCGGTAAGAGTAAATGTGTAAACAAGCAATTTTTTATGAAATGTTATAATACCGAAGAAATGTAACTCACCCTCTAGATCCAAATAGTGGTCTATTTCCTTTGAGATCTCTTGAAGATCTCGAAATCCATTCCTTAATTTTCCGGGGGAAAATGCTGGCGTTAATTTTGATCTCCAAAGTTTCCATTGCGGATTTTTCAGAAAGGGTAGACTTTCGTTACTAAGTCTATCTTTCTTACTGGATCTCATGAATTTATCCGAAAAGTACATGAAATCCGTAATGAAAATTTTTTTAATTATTTTTGTATCTCTCAACAAGAGGCAAGGCCTGTTGAAAGAGTAAAAACCAACATACGGTTGATTTTCAGATTGATCGTAAAAGTTTTTTATTAAAATTCCGGGTGTCGTCTTGGAAAAAAAATATTTTCCAAAGTTTCCAAAAAATGGAAAAGGACGTATTTCCTTTACGCCCCTGTTTATCCAAAATTTGAAATTTTTTGTCATATAATAATATGACGCAAATACTATTGCGAGGAACGTTACACAAAAAAATAATGACATGTTTCTTTTTCGAAAGAAATTTTCGTTTTAGATCAACTTTTACGCAGGAATGAAGTGTAATTTTTTTCAACACTCTAATTAACACAGCAATAAGACATACCACCCGCGACGTACTCATCGCAATGAATGCAACATAAAAAAAAATAACTCTATGAAAAGCACGGTTGCCGTTGAGTATACTTTCCGCACTCTCACTCTCATCGGACTTCGAAAAGAGTGAGAGAGCGAAAAGTGTACTCAACGGCAACCCTGAATTAAAAATCTTATCGATACACCGGATATTCCATAGAAATTTGAACTTTTTATGAAAGCCTACTTCCATTCAAGTCGAACACAATAAGACGATTAAAAGTAGTCACGGATATCTATCATACACGAACACGAGACTTGGAAATTTCAATCAGTCCACGCTATATTAATAATTAATTATTGATTGATTCCTCGACCTGTAAAAAAATGTAATTGAATTTAAAATGATTTTAAAATTCTACAATGAAAAGTGTAAATTTTTTAATACTGTTAACTTTTAATTATTAATTTATTATTAGGAATTTTCATAGAAAATTTATACAATTTTAATTTTGAAATCGATATTTTGCAACAACTTGAAATAAACAAATTCATTTATTTCAGGTGGCGATTCAGGCCGAGTAGTAATATGGAATATGGAACCAGTAACCGATGAAGCTGCAGAATTAGACCAAAACATTCCAAAAATGTTGTGCCAAATAGACAACCATCTCGGTATGTTCAGTAAATATAAACTTAAAGTTATTTATAGATCCATTTCTCAAATCCTAAATTTTTCAAATTTCTGTCTAATCTACAAAATTTCGTTAATGTATGAAACTATGGAAATTAGTCTAGACTACAATTTTGATTTTTTAACGTTTCTTAAAACTGAAAGATACCAGAAGTTTTGAACTTTCTAATGAACGAAATATTTCTTTCACAATTCTATTTTATTCCGAAATATTGTTCCAACTAGAAATAAAAATAGGCATTACAAATTTCTTCCATGCAAAATTATTTTCAATGTAAATGAATTTAACACATTTTCTAGTTTAAACTGCAATAAACACAAAAATTTGTTTATTTGAACTGGCTGTGTGAGCCAGTGTGTGAGCTGATCAATTCTGAATTTTACAAACAAATTTATTCCTAAAAAGGGCCTGTATTGTGAGATTAAATTTGTGTAATCATTATTCATAAATTCAAATTTTTATTGTAACAGCCTGCGTAAATTGCGTTCGATGGAGTAGCGGAGGATTATTAGCTTCAGGAGGTGACGACAAGCTCGTAATGATTTGGAGATTAGCAGGGGGAGGTGGAGGTACTTCTTTATTCGGTGGAAAAGCAGGTGTTGAGACCTGGAGATGTGTTGCCACTTTAAGATCCCACGAAGGAGACGTTCTCGATCTTGCTTGGGCTCCTCACAACCCCTGGTTGGCTTCAGCTTCAGTCGACAACAGTGTCATCGTCTGGGACGCTTCCAAGTTCCCATCCATTATTGCCGTCTTAAAAGGTCATACAGGACTGGTAAAAGGCGTCACATGGGACCCAGTTGGAAAATATTTAGCATCTCAGTCTGATGACAAAACTCTGAGAGTCTGGCGCACAACGGATTGGGGTGAAGCTGCTCTAATATCGGAACCATTTGAAGAATGCGGAGGTACGACTCACGTTCTGAGACTGTCCTGGAGTCCGGATGGTCAGTATTTGGTCTCTGCTCATGCAATGAATGGTGGAGGACCAACAGCTCAAATTATCGAGAGAGATGGATGGACTCAGGATAAGGATTTTGTGGGACACAGAAAAGCTGTTACTTGCGTTGTACGTATTTTGTGCATTTAATTAATTGGACATGTCCAGATTTCATATTTTCATATATAATTATTGCAGAGGTTCAATGGCAATATTCTGCAAAAGAAACAACCAGGATCTTCAAAACCACAACAGTATTGTTGCGTTGCAATTGGATCGCGGGATCGATCTCTTTCGGTGTGGTTAACTTGTCTCAAGCGACCGTTAGTTGTCGTTAACGAATTATTTTCGAATTCGGTACTGGATGCGAGTTGGTCACCTTGTGGAATGAAATTAGCAGCTTGTTCTTGGGATGGAACTGTTGTGTTTATACAATTTTCACCTCAGGAACTAGGACAGCCTTTAGATCCTGCAGAGCAAGTAAGTCTCGTCTAAAAAAACAGTCAATTTGCTTCCTAACTCTTTTCAATTGAACTTCTGTCTATTTAATTTATTTTCAGAGTATTCTTCATGAACGTCTGTACGGAAAACCATTAGTCCAGGGTGGAGGTTGCACAGTGATGGAGGCTGCAGAGCTTCTTAATGTGAAGCCTCCAACTCCTCAGCCACAACCACAATCAACAAAACCAGTTGACTCTACTCCAACTGTAACGACATCAACACCAATGAAGGCTCCTATCAATAAGCAGATCGAAACAAGAACTTCGGACGGCAGGAGAAGAATCACTCCTATGTTTATTCCTCCTCCCTCTGATATAATGTAAGTTTAATTATTGGGTAGCAGTTTAAAATTTTTAATTTCAATGAATTTCTGATTTTCGGGGTTTTGTATTTTAAATATATTTTTATTCTTTAGGGACAACACATCTGGTGTAGGAGTTGGTGCTCCTACCTTCACGAGTACTTCGCAAACAAAGAGTTCAATCATTATCGAAAAACGAGATGACATCGTCACTCCCAATGTTAGTTCCGCACTGAACTCAGCTTCATCAAATACATCAGCGCCAAATTTGACTCTGAAACGGCGAGAACAAACGACACCGAAAACTCATCATTCCTCCCAGAGTAAAAAGATTAAATTCGCCTCGGAGAGAAGCGGGTCGCAAATATTTTTACCAGCTTTGAAGCCATCTAGTTCTTTGTCTCAGCAAGCTGGTCATTACGCTGTAACTGTAACGAACAGTCAAGGCTTAGCGCATTTACAAGTCTTTCGAGGGACGGATTCCGAGCCTCTCTGGGATCTTTATTTAGGATATAACGCAGTGGCTTTGGCTGCTTCTCCAGCTGTTATTGTTCTAGCTTTGGAAGACGGAAGTGTTCACACGTTCCATCCGGCGAAAGGAACTCGACCAGCTCCTCCATTGGCGCCTCCTGCACCATTGGCTAGAATTCATGCAGTTGGAAGTGCGGTAATAGAATTATTTAAAGATTATTTAATATTAATTTTTATGTGGTGACAATTTAATTTTTCTTATTACTTTATTAAGGTGATGGTGATCTCGAGTTGTGGAGCTGTGAGAGTTTGGGAAATAGGAAACATCTGTCGCCTTATAGTTTCCACCTCTGCGGACCACCTAGCTGCTCCAGGAACGTCTTTACTTTCCTGTACTTTGTACAATGGAATGCCACATCTGGCATTCACAAATGCGAGAGCGTACATATACCACAAGGAAATGGGTAAGAAATTCACTGAATTATTCTTTCATATTTTTTTTTCAACTGCCAATTAGAATTTTCTAGCATTGATGTTGATTTTCAATTTTTAGGAACTTGGTTATTAATCGGAGATAGTCAAGATCCCGTCTGGCGTTGGTCTGCTCACAACGCCTCAAGTTCCGCCGGAAGTAGAGTTCCTAGAGGTCCTCTTTCCACTTTACAAGAAGGACTTCATAGAACTGCTGGTAGTACTTTACCAAATCCCAGATTACCTCATAGTGCACCTTGTGTTGTTTCATATCTAGAGCAACAATTGCTTGCTTCAAAAGCACTTGGAAGTGCTCAAGAATACAACCACTGGCTCATGGCTCTTGTTTCTTTTTTATTAACTCAAGGTATATTAAAAGGAAAAATATTATTTCTTTAAAGAAGCAGAAAAGATTTTATAAAACTTATTTAATAAAATGATTATACTTTCGTAAATCTATTCCCATATTTTTTAGATGGTTTGGAAAAGCGGTTGAGACTCATTTTGGACGATCTAATGGGACCAAGTCACAGTTCGGCTGTCAAAAGCACTTGGGAACCGAATATACTGGTACTTTACTTTTAATATCTATTGTTCAATTTTGAGAGACTCTAAGTTAATGCCTTGAAATGACTGAGAATAATTTTTTTCAGGGGATAAAAAAGCACAAACTATTAGGAGACGTTTTGGCCGTCCTAGGTGGACATCTTCGATGGCAAAGATTGTACCTTGAATACTCAGAACAGCTGACGGCTATTAAAAATGCTAGCGCTTAAAAAATCTATCCATTTTCACAAAAAGAAAAGAAATATTTTATTTACAATTTGTACAGTGAAAGTAACGTAAGTGAAATTAGTTCTGCGAATTAATGTACGATGGAAGAGTTAGATTAAAATGTATTCTTTTTTAAGAAATCTAGTGTACTTATCCTGAAAATATTTTGAGTTACTGATACTTTTCCAGTACCAGTAAAAGCGCCAAATTTGACTCTGAAACGTCGAAAACAAACAACACCGAAACCTCAAAAAAAAAGACACTGTCGTGTCTTTTTTTTTATCATGTTCAAAACAGATAAGGATTTGATAATGTTTGATAATAAAGATCCGATATTTTTCAACGACTTTAATTGTATTTATGTTCATAGGAATATATTATAATGTCGTATATGCAGTTTACACCACCTTATAAGCTCTTTCTTTATAAAAATACATAATAAAGCTCAGTGTGCAGTAAGCGAAATACTTGTAAATTAGAAAGCAAATAATTAATCGTAATAATTCGTTCTCAATCGACCTGTGCGTTTCGTACCAATCCAACTTATTAACTCACAATCATTCAAATAGCACCATCGCCTCTTGATAATCCGCGCCCTAAAATTAATTCTTCGTACTTACGTTTTAACATAAGTATAAAAATAATGTTAGGCAATGCAATCTTTTGATACGTTTAGTATAAATCCAATAGGAAGATCTTTCCGTTCAACAAACTTTAATTTGTTTGGAGTATTTTACAATCGTCTTTATAAATAGAGTATTTAATATTTGTCAATTTTTTTTTTTTTTTCATAATTTGTAATCTTCATAAATTGTATTTCAGTCCTTGACTTGTAATTACATGTCTTCAATTGTTACTTCGAGCTCTTGCGCTGCGTTTACATATTTATACAGATTATTGCACAACATTCATAATATACAAACAGATAATTATAAATTAAGACTTCACCTATTGCAATGCATTTTTCAACCGTTTGGTCCATTGTAA
Source organism: Synergus magnus (assembly GCA_032275165.1). NCBI lineage: Eukaryota > Metazoa > Arthropoda > Insecta > Hymenoptera > Cynipidae > Synergus > Synergus magnus. The sequence goes on from JAUESH010000043.1 coordinate 3,039,867, forward strand.
TATTGTATTAAGTTATGTACAAATTCGTTTCTTGTAAAAGTACTACATCACTGATATAATATTTTCTCAAATTAAAAATTCTCACTTTGTTTTATAATCTAGATGCCTGCCGTTTTTGACTAGTGGAAGTCTGTTCTGTAATAATCGAATCTTTCTTACTCAGTATCGTACACAATTGGCAAAAAGTACGTGATTCCTGAAAACGTTACAAAGGTGGAGGTCCGTTAGGATATTCGACCAAAGGTGTGAAGCTCCTGGCAATGTTATTGGAGAGCATGCAACTATAATCTTCCTCTACCGAGGGTACCAACGAGGCAGCTCCTAAAAGCAACAGCATCAGCGCTTGAATCGGAAGAGAAGCTCGAAGAACTCTTCCTACGAAATTGCATCCTCGCATCAATGCTGTCTCGTCTCTTTCGTCACCACTGAAACAAGTAAAGAGAAAATGTAAGTTTTCATTACCTATCTTTGACTTTGAGTCGTTTAGAAAACCGAAATAAAACAAGAAAATCTCTTTTTAGTGCAAATAAAACTTTTCTTTAAATTACAAGAAAAGAAAACATACTCTGTAGAGGCTGTATCGTGGGGTTGAGCACTTCCGGAGGCAGCTTCATCGAGCAGCTACAATTCAAAAAAAGAGAAAACACAAACAATAAGATACTGTGCAAGTGAATAGTGACCTAAAGAACTAGAGGACTTATTCAGAATTTGTGCAACAATCTACGATAGTAGCAGACAAATGTGTTTACAGAAAACTAAGATCATTTATCTAATTATCTTCAAGACCTGAAATAAGAAATTCTTTGAAACTTCAACTGATTCTATCTGAAGTTGAGATCAAAGTTTGGGAGTTGGAGATCGATGTGAATGAACTTACATCTCTGGAGAGCGATGCTAGAGAGGAAGATGTAGCTGCGAGATCTACGTCTCGAGCATCGAGTCCGAGAGTTGCTCCTAGTTTGACGACGTATACTCCTGTGAGTCTTCGGAGTGATTGCAACCTGAGCTTCAGTTCTTGGAGTCTTTCTCGGGCTTGGTCATTTTCATCGAGTAACTGATCGGCTGATTCTTTCAGCGAAATAATACGAGGTTCGCATCGTTCCAAATCACTGCGCAACTCCCTAAAACGATAAGTGAAAATTATAGAAAGCTGGAACAAATCTAATGAATGAGTGTAGCTTGAAGTTATATAAGAAACTTACTTGAACTTCTGATACTTGATACGTAGGAGATCAGCATCTTCAGTCAAGTCGATTGGTTCACTCGCTCTAATTGCAATCTCCGTTTTTTCTAGCCAAGATAGAAACTCTTCAATAATAAGATGGAATTGAGTATTTTCGATGAGAGCGATTTGCAGGGTAGATTGCCATTTGTCAGCTGCCTGACAAACTTTCTCCCATCTTGCATTAGCATCAGATAATCTGCTCTGCAGTTCCTTGGCACGATCTGTTTCTTCGGAATGATCAGCTAGATGGACACCCACAATATTCAAACTGACAACGATGCTTTTGTGACTATCAAGGTCAAGCAGGAATTCTCTATGATCTTGAATTACATCCTCCAGTTGTTCGATATTACTTGGTGGTGAGTGTTGTTCACTCTGAGTTCCCTCAGCAAATTCCAACCACTTTTCCAGTCTCCAAAGGTCGTTATCAAGTTGAGCCCAATTCCGACGCGAGCAAATGGGACATGTTAATCTTCCAGCGTCACTAAAATAAAGAATACAACAATAGCTCATCTCTAATATTGGAAAATTCAGGAAATATCTTAGGACTTCATGAAGTCGATTTCTTCAGTGCAGGTCTAAAATTACGAATACGGCTAAATTGAAGAGTGTTTCAAATTGCTTATGAACTTATTACTGTTTGGGACGAATGATAAGTAATCTTCAGCCCAGTAGTGATTGTCTAATGAGAGTGCAGGAGGTGAAATCTTAAGTTAGAACTCTGAAAAGACTCACTGTGTACACAGTAAAGTATAATTATCAGCAGGAGGTGACCTACAGATGAAAGATGGATTACCAAGACGCTTTGGTATTGAGTACATGTCGATTTAAAATGTCTCTACTGAAACTGATATGATCCTATCATCAATGATGATCTTCACAAAAATTTTAATCAATAGAGAACAATCTCAAAAAGTAACTCACTTCATTTCCCTAATTTGTTGTTCCCTGGCTCTTGCTTGGGTTAGAAGACTCTCATGTCTGGAAACAAGATCTGATATTTCAGAAATCTTTGCACATTCCTGGTCAAATTGTCCATCATCCAAGAGTAAATTATTCAAATGCCTTGCTAGGTCTATTGTGGATTGAGAACTTCCGATTAATTTAGCCTGTGGAATAAAATTTTAACCTTATTATCAAAATTCGTGATCATTAAAAAATCAACTAACCAATCAATAATTAGTACTCACAATTGTCTTTGCAGCCGTTGTGAGTCCAGACCCAGGAGTTGGTTCAGGAGTTACAGCATTTTCCAACGAATCCAAAGCCAAGCGACACTCATTAAGTGCAGCTTCCAATTCAATTAGATAAGCGTCACAGGAGGTCATTCTCACCAATTTCGGTAAAGTGTCCACCTGTACAGCAGAATCCTGTTCAAACTTCAAGGTCTCAACTTGAACAGCTTCATCGACTTCCAGTCTCTCCTGGGTTTCAATTTCCGTTCGAAGATTCGTCACCCTGGTCTTTACATCTCTCCAAAGCATTTGGTACTCATCCACTAGTTCCTGAATCGTATTCACATCATCAGGATGACTTTCCCTCATCACCACCAGTGCCAACTCATCAGCTCTCTGAAGAATAGCATTCTGGGTTTCCAATTCGTTCTCAATAGATGCCAATTGCTGCAACTTCTTCCTCGGTGTTGCTTGCTTAGGAGAAGTCAAATGTTGAAGTTCAGTTAGCCTAACATCCACCTTAGTTAAACCAACCACCGCAGAACCATGGGCTGTGATAAATTCTATATAAATTTTCTGTTCTTGTCTCAAAGCTGCCAAAACAACTTTAACCCTGTGGCTAAAACCATTCCACCTTTCTATCACCTGCCGAACTTCACTCGTGAGTGATTTCAAATTCTCCGGTTCCAGTCCTCCTTTCGCAAGGCGACTGTAATTTTGTTCAAGAATCCGCAAAGCAGAACTATTAGATCTGATTTCTTCCGCAATTTCCTTAACCTTCACTATCGCTTTTTCAGATTCTTCTTTCGTAATATCCTTAATATCATTCTCCAATTTCTGCAGATTTTCATCGATTTTATTCAGCCAGTCCTCATGATCAGACCTTACACTCTCTAGTGCTAGGAGGAGCTTCCATGTCAAGGTAATCTGCCTCTTGCGTTCAGCTGATCTCATACAAGTCGCTTTCCACCTTTTCTCCAATCCTTCCATTCCAGTTTTAATGGCATCAGTGTTAAAAGAAGCTTTCCACGCATCACAATCACCGAGCAGAATCTCACAAAGGTTCAACACCTCTCCTACATTTCCACTCTCAGCTTCTATCATCTTCTGCAGCTGCTCATGATCCTCAAGTTTCTTATCCACTGTGCTTTCACTTACCGTCTCTATCGTGAAAGGCTCCGAGAGTTGGGATTCGATTCCTCCAAGCCAGACTCTTAACTCTGCTATTCGTTTCTCAAGTGTGTTCATGGTCGTTACTAAGTCAATTAATTTGTTTGCCCTCGCTTTTCCAGAAGTTAGTAAGCGCGACCACCTCTCGTTGACCTCTTCAAGAGATGATTGGAGCTTTTCCTTCTCATGCTTTTCTGCTACTTCTATCAGATCTTGGCCAGTGTTTTGAAGCCATTCAAGTTCCCTCTGCTTCAGGGACATTTCAGCCTGAAGCTCACACTCTATCCTCTTCAAGGCTTCTTCAGGTTCGTCCAAAATTCCTGTATCACAATTGTTCATCCTCATTTCAGCGTCGTTCAACCATACCATCAATCTTCCTAGTCTGTTCTCCCATCTGGAGTGCAAACTACACCTCTCGCCTAATTTATAAAGCAGAAGAGCAAGCTGATGCTCCAGATCTCCATGTTGTTGCCACAGCAAGGAACTATGCTGATTGAGCGATTTCATGTCCGACGGACTAAGGCACTCTCGCAATTGTTCTGTGGTAACTCCAAGGTTTTCCAGATCAGTCGTTGTACTAACAAGTTTGCTTTTCAGATCTTGAAGAGACTCTAATTTTTGTTGAGTGTTGGCCAGACTACAAGGCCCAGAATGGAAGGCAGCGCTCAAGACTTGACTCACTTCTTGGAAGGTGGTAGTGATCTTGCTGGATTGTTCAACATGCCGGTCATTCAAACTCCTTATCCTCATTATAAAGTCTCTCCATGTCTCCAAACTAGCTCTGAGGTTCGCTATCCTCTGAACGTTTGCAGCATGTTCCATTCTAACTGAAACGGCAAGTGTCTCATCACAATTGACCAAAATCTTTTCCTGTTGCAGTTGGAGTGAATCAGCCTGCGCTTCTCCATTTGGTATTTTGTCTAGTAGTGCCTCAATCCTTTTCAGAATTTTGTCGACTCTTCGAAGATGGATGAACCTTAACTGGAGACGACCTTTTTCTCTCTCGATGTCCTTAAGCCAGGCGAGGAGTTTGTTTTGGTCTATCATGTACTTATCCCAAGATGAGAGTCTGTCTCGAACTGCAGCGTGTCTCTCCATGATCCTGGCTAGGGTCTCATTGTGCAGATTTGTCAGCGCGTTGAACTGCTCTGAGACTGAAAGATCTCGACCTTCTCCGGCCCTGACCATTAGGATCAAGTTTTGCTGATCAGTGAGGAGATTTTTGTGGACCTCGCAGAGGTTTCTCTGCTCGGAGAGACCGTTGTAGTCACCTGGAACTTCGTTCGAGAGAAATTCTTGAACGTGTGATAGGTACTCTTGCCAGAGTATTAGGGCCGCTGCAACGTCTTGGGATTTGACGAGAAGAGTAGAGAGTCTGTGATATTGTTGGAAGGTTTCTCGGAAGACTCGTTGCCATAACTGGAGAACGTCTACGATTCTTGGTTCCTGGGTTGAAGCCTCCAGAGCTCGTTCCTTGATGGATTGAAGTTGGGGTTCTGTACGAGTCAAGGCCAGAAGGTGGTTCCGAAGTAGTTTCAACTGGTCCTTTGATTCCTCTTGTCCTACTGATGTAATACTCTGGAAAAAAGAGAAGTTTCATTTGAATCTAAAATAAATATCATCATCAATTTCAGTCTCCCGAAAGCAAATTCATTCATGCCAATCCATTAATGAATTGCCCTCTGGAAAATGGAATGGAAAAGCGAATAAAAGTCTTTTTGAAAGTCAGTCTTCAATGGAGTGTGGGCGCCTACTACGTTTTAATGCTTCAAATTTAATCAGGGTTTTATCTAGAATCGGCGAAATTCAACGAAAGCCCTGAGTTTCGGAAATTCCATTGGAAATACGGGCAGTCGACTTCGAAAGTTTTGCCAAGTACGCGAACTCAAAGCGCCCAGCCATTCAGCTGTTGCGGATTTCGTGACTGATGTAATTGCTAACGGATAAGCCGTTCGACCTTGACATAACAAATTGTTTTGAAACTACAATTAAAATATAAGCGCGTGCCGTGATGATTGAGTTGTGCCAAGCACCACAAGCACCTCTAGAATCCGATGAGAACCAAGTGCGAATTCTGACACTGAATTATAAATATTATGATGATACCATCATCGATATATTTACATTGATCCTTCCGGTGCATATCCGACTTGATTCTTCTAGATCTTGCCACTAACGTTCCGAACCTCGATGCTTTTGAAATACAAATTCATCTTATCTTTTTAAGAAAGTCAGTAGCCACCACTTGTCTTATCTTTCCCCAGATAAAGTAGTTTTTGAGTCAAAACAGCTCAAATTTCAGAGACTTTTCTCTGGTTCCCATAGGTCATGAACAATAGAGATCATTTATTGAAAATTGAATTAATGTTTATGTTATCACGTCTACTGTCTCATGCGGAGACTTAAATGCGTGGCAAGTGATGAATAATCTTAAAAATATATTTTTATGGTACTAAAAATAGTTTTTTTTCAGGGGACTTACCTGCTGCACAGAATCAAGGTAATTTTTGGTTTGGCAGAGATCTTCTCGAGCTAATTCCTGACTAAGAGCTCGTGCATCCGCAGTATCAGCAAGCGACGAAAGAGTTTCTCGAACATCTTCGAGACGCCTGCCGAGAGCTTCAACCTCACAATGAAGAGGTCCACCAACATCCAAACCTACGTCTGAAGCTATCTGGGCCACCAAACCACGTAATTCTGCCAATCTTTCTTTGTGTTCTGCCAGCGTGTTCTCACAAACCTGCAAAAGGTAAAAAAGATTCATTAAATGATTGCTTTCACTTTAAAAAGTGAACAATTAAAAAATGGTAGATTAAATAACGAGGGATTGATCAGAAGTACATCCCCTAATGAAATATTTTGAAATATTTTTAAATCTCTTGAAATCTAGAAATCTGGTGTATACATTAAAATTCAAGTGTTTCGCTCCCCATTAAATAATTTAATCAATTCATTGTTAGAGTAGGGAGTTGGTGAATTCTAGATATTAAAAATGTGTTCCTCTTGGAAATTTTATAAATTTTTAATTAGGTATTTCAAGCAATTATTTAAGTAATTACTTATTCAATATTTAAAATTCAGAAGTAATTGAATTTAAACATCTTTTCTATTAAAATTTTAAGGATAAAATATTCACTTCTTTCAGTTATAAGTTCAAGCAACGCTTGTTTTCATTCATGAAACTCTAGAAATTCTCAAGACAAAAATTCCAGCCGTACAGAGAATTTACTCATGTGCGGGGTCGATATTTATAGAATTTCAAGACGGCGTTCCTTGAATCTTTTGGGGGAGGTCATAATTCAACGCCGTGCCTATAATTTTTCTGTTCCAAAAAAACTTTCCTTCTATAAACAATTACACAAAAATAAACTTTAAAAAATCAATATTGTAATTGTAGATTTTTATTATAAAAAAAGGATAATTCTTTTCTCACTCTTTCTGCAATGTATTTTTGGTTTAAAATATTTTAGAACGATTAAGTTGAAAAATTTTATAAAGTTTAAATCGTACTATAGGGTACCATTAGTGATAAAAGTCCGGAAAGTTAATTGGCATTAAAGTTTGCTGTAATAGAAGAGTCTTCATGAAGACTTCATAAAGTGTAGAATAGCGTGCTAAACGATGACAGCATTATTTGTACGATTCTTATAGAGAAGATAAGTACAAAAAAAGAAGCGATCTAAAAAGAAGAACCTAACAAATTATGTAAAAAAAGAGAGATATCATTTTTAAGTGGGCCATCTTCCGCACTTGAAGATCAGTGAATCGTCAAACTAATTCAGACTATTCATGATTAAATGAATAATTATATAAAATTGAATATTTAAATAATTTCTTAGTGGAAGTACGATTTTGCAATGTGTCTCGGTGTTTGTATTCCTAATTGAAATGAGTGATTGGAAATGACATTTGACATTAATGATACTTCTTAGCTGATAGCATGCACTTCAATCATAAATTTTAGACCTTGAAACGATTTCTTTATTTTTCATAAATAATAAATAACAAAATAATAATTTCAATCTGAAAATGAATTAAAAAATAAATCTTACTCTGATTTCTTCTGGCGTGCACATTATATCCCAAAAACTCTTAATCATTATCTTCTCCGAAATTTCAAATTTCATACAAATTTTTCAAGGATAAACTTCGACTTTTCCCTTTCCATTTCACTCTCAGCGCGCACATGTTCACAATGAAAATATACACACAAAAATACCGGCTACTCCATGTGACAAATTATCAGATTAGACTCCCAATACATTTTCAAAAATCCATTTTCGAATAATTTTATAAATAATTCTAAAACGAATTAAACTACTCGATAAGAGAAAAATAAATTAACATTTTTAAATTAGAATTTTCTCTAAAAGGCAGAACAGAATTAGTAACTTTAATATAAAAATTTCCCTATTTCTAAATAAAGTAATAATAAATAATTTCATTACAAAAAATAAAGTATAAATCCCGTATGGCTTCTTGAAGTTATAAAAGGTTTGCCAGTTCAGATAAAAACAGATCAATCTTTTCTTAAAGTAATTAAAGATTGCAGGGTAAAAAGTGCATAATCAAATTATTTCAACACTTGCTCTCGGTTTTGAAATTGTGTAATACTATATAAGATAAAAGTGTTATAAAAGTCACATTTAAGAGGCACATGGAGAATGCGTGCGGACACTCTAACGTCCTGGACCAGACTGGCGTCTCTGTGGGGATCGATGAGAACATCAGACTCCCCTTGGCCGTGTTTTTCGCTCCCTTATCCCTCCTTTTTTTCACGGAACACACCCTATCTCTAACCTTGGGGTAACAGACCTACTTCAACAGTGATACATTGTCATATTTTCGTCCCGATAAGGGAGAGTTCACTCACTCTTCAAACAATTGTGATACACTAAAATACAAATATCCCAGACCTTAGGAAAGAATAAAAAATGTTCAAATTAATATTTTAAATTTAGATAATACTGATTAATTATTAAATTTCATTTGTAAATTTTTCCATTTTGTAGTAATTTAGGGTGTCTACTGTGCGTGAATTTAAGGAAATCTGGAAATTGTCCGGGAATTGAAAAAAATCCGGGAGAAACCGGGAATTGTCCTTGATTTTATTTTTGATGTGAGAAGTGGATTTCCGGTTTGAAAAAACTTTTCCGAATAATGAATCTAAATATTTTTATTGAATACCTGCAACTTTTGTTAAATCTCTCGAAATCTTTTGAATTATTTTCAAATCCTCTAAAAAGAAACTTTAAAATCCCATCAAATCCTTAGTAGTTCGTTAAAATCACTTGAATTCTTAGAAATCCAATAAAATTTCTTTAAATCTCTTTAAATCCCTAATAATTAAAAATGTCTTTAATCCTGAACCTCTTTTGAAACCTATTTCTCGACTATTTTTGTTTAAAAAATGACCTTTCAACCTTTTTTAATGACAATAGGTTGTGTGATGACTGATATTAATTTATTTTTTACGCATTCTTTGCAACTCAACTGCGGAAAAATGCGGGAAAAATGCGGGAATTGTCCGGGAATTATGTGGTCAAAACTTAGTAGACACCCTGTAATTCTATATCTATACAATTCAAGGGTTTGACAGCACAAGGCTATAAATTACAAAAATTTTTAAGTTTAAAAAAATGTTTAAAACTTGATCCATATGAACTAATAATGACTAAATATTTTACTAAAAAATGTGACTGTGGATAACTGTACTCTGGTCCCTTCTATTTAGGGATGATGCGCTCTGCCACAAACACGTCAGTTTTCTTATCTGAATCTTATCTACATTTGTACAGAGGGTGACGAAACTACACTCGAATAGGTCTAACCATGCCAGATGCAAAGTATTCATCTTTCTCATATTAGCGATAGCGTGCAGTTTCCTGCTGTGTAAGCTGTAAATTAGAATTGCACACAATGCCTATGACTAAGTTCTCATCGGAACTTGGTGAAAAAAAAACTAGAGTACAAATTCGTTCCAATTTATCAAAAATCATCCTAAAAAAATTATAAAGATAACTGTTAATGATTGTTCAATATTTATTCTTTCACAAAATGAGCTAAATTTATTTAAAGTGGCACTTCAGATGACGTTGCGCATACTCATTATCTCTTCTTATAAAGCAAATAAAATGCGCTTGATAATATGGTTTAACATGAGAATGAGTAATTGCTACTGTTATATTTCAAGAGCTATTGAAGTCGCGGTGTAATTGGAGATTTCATTTATGTAAAAGGTCAGCTAATTACAATCTTAATACAGAGTAAGTTCCTGAAGATATAATTTGAAAATATCGAAAAATTTCCCTTAATTAAATTCGAGTCCCTAAAAAATACATACATTTTCCCCCTTTACCGTTTCCCTTTACAATGATTTCTCTTTACCATTTTCTTTTACCATTTCCCTTTACCATGGGGTTTTTTTTTAATGAAAATCTATGTATCTCTAATTTTCTCGGAAACTATCACTCGTAGAAAAAAAAATGCTTGAAACAAAAAATGTGTATTTCGATAAGATCTACAACTTTTTTTTGAAACATTTTTTTAAGTTTTGAATATTATTTGAGATATTCGTAAAAAATCATGATTTTTATGGTTTTTTTTAAATAGTTTTACCATGAAAATCAAATTTGCGCCAATGTTCACTATCATATTCGTAATCAACGCGTCAAAATACATAAGTGTACGAAGTTTAAATAAAATCGGAGGATTGACCTTTTTTGAAGTTTATCCCAAATTTTTGTGGATAATTGAATAAATGAATATTCTTTTAGAGGGATGAAGATCTTACCTTGACCTGCTTAAGAGCTTCTTCTGGGGGCAGGTTAGCAACGCTCCCCATTTGTGTATCAACCCAATCTTTCACCACAGAACTGGCGTCGCGATATTGTTGCCAAAGTCTAACAGCGTGTTGATATTTATTGCAAAGGGCATCCAACTCGGCCCTGGTGTCTTCCCAAGCCTGGACAGCTTCATTTACTGCAGCTTCAACTCTTTCGCTTACTTCCGCAGCGCAGGACTCGCGCAATGGTGTAGCCGCTGCCTGAAGTTCACCAATGAGAACTTCACGCGCCCCTAAATCGCCATTTAAACCCTGAAAAAAATATTAAATATTGGGGTTAATTACTTATTATTAATTTTCAAGATTTAAGCGATTAGAGGAAAAGGAGACTAAGAAGCTGTGGTTTTCTAAGTGGTGTTTCCTTATAATTGAGAAAAAAGTAAATTATAGTCTAGAACTGACTTACATCCATATTATTCTAAATATTATATAAAATAAGGTTTAATTCGATAAGCTATGACTTTTATTGATCGAGTTTATGAACAATACACGCAATGTCATTCCAGTAAAGAATATTCTACCAATATTTTACAGTATAGGTGTTCTCGCCTTCAGTATTAAAATATGTGGAGCAGTTGCGCGCACAGAAACCTGCAAGTGCGGCCGTTATTCCACTGGCTTACATTTTAGATAAGAAACTTTTTACGGAAAGAGTAATTTCACTTTGAATATGCACGAACGACTAAGTTGGGTAAATTGAGTAAACTTCGCAGAATTTCATTGATGGTGGAGTTCCTCCCGGAGGAATAGTGTTCAGATAAATTTCCGGTACAATTTATATACGGAACGCACGTATGCACTTTTAATTGTGTGTTTGTTTCCCCGGCATATTTAAGTTTAAAAAATGGTACATTATAAAGTTGGCAAATAGTGTCTAATTATGACTTTGTGTCTAATTATATTTCAATGATGGCATCACAGGGTTTTTGTGCGGGAATTTAAGGAAATCTGGGAAAATCCTTAAAATTTCATAAAATCTCTTAAAATCCCTTCAGATTTAACTTTTTCCATACAATTCTTTGATAAAATAGGTATGCCTTTCATTTTCAGCTTTAACTTCCTCAATTTCAATGAAAGTGAACTTGAAGTGTGGTGTAGCTAGACTTTCTTTGAAATATAGTGTCAAGCAGGTATTATTATATCGATTGGCTCGCGCGAAAAAGTAGGTAGACTTAGTGGTACAGTAGGTAGGAGTTCGGAAAATCAGTCAGGTTAACGAACTCGAACACTCGACGCAAAATTAGTCTACGAAAGCCTGACCGAATTCATGTGCGACATCTCTCTGAAACATGCTTGTCTCCTACAGTTCAAGTATTTATAGATGGCATTAAATCGAATCCAACATTTCTCCCTTTCCTGACTCTCACTCTATCCCATTATACTCCTATTCAAAAAAAATTCAAGCCTTTTTAAGGAAAAGATAATAAATATCCTAATGAGCATTTATGATTTCTTTTACTCTTATTCATAGATGCGAAAGCCACTCCTATTTATTACATACATTTCCTATATCGTCAGTAGAGTTTAATGGCGCCCAATTAATTGCGAGCATATAAAACTGAGCGGAAGATAGAAAAAAAGATTTAACATAAAATGGGTGTGTAATCGTGATAAACTTTGTATAGTAACCGGAAGGGCCAAGCAGTATGGAATTATCGTTTCGTATGAGTGAAGATGAAAATTGCGAGAGAAGGGTCTTTGATCCTTCTGTAAATGCACTCATCAATGGATTTGTTTCGAATTAACTAGGCACGTTTGCTATTCAAAGTCAAGTACAAGTCACAACTTTACTATTCAACTATACTTACTAGCCTTTCAATTCGATTCCATTCAGTAATCTCTTTCACCAGGAAAATGACCAGCTATATTATAGACTCTTATAGCTATAAAATTAGCCTTGTAAATCATTGCAAATACAGAAACTTCGTTTCAAGAAACATTAGAGGACAAAGTTCATGTAAATGTAATTTTTCTGGCTAGCGATTCTAGAGAAATATCAATTTTTAAAATAGAATATCTTTAACTGCACGATCCTGAGAAATATTGAACAAAAAAGCAGTGGATTTTCAAAAGTGCAAATTCCCATTTCATTAGAAATTACGTTAAGTATAGATTCTAAAATGAGAATCGTGAGCCTTAGAAAAGTTGAAAGAAATCGATATTCCTAATAAAATTAATAGATGGAAGATCGTAACACATAATTTATGTGAAAAGGAGGACCTAGAGCCAAAACTTGGTAAAGGCAAACTTATTTTAAACGTGTCATAGTTTACATACCGCATAGCCACGTCATCAGACAAACGGCCTTAGCTATTCTCTCTCATCTCCAATAATAATTATTAAAGTGTGTGAGGCCTATTACGCCATCGTATAATTTAATAGAGGTCTGGAATCAATCAATATTGAAACTCTTATATGTCCTATTTTTGGAATTTATTCTAATTGTATTTACGATTTAATTCAAGTATATTATCAGCTTATTTAATATTTTATAGGAATATTGATTTTGAATGGCACTTCACATGAGTGCATTTTTTTAAAATGCTAACAATAAAGTTGAAAATTGCATTCTTAGGTACATTCTTTAGAAACTCAAGTTTATGCTTATGTTGCACTTCTTTTCAATGCATTGATAAGAATTGAAGTCTTTTGTGAACTGGTGAAGTAAGTTTGACAAAGAAAGTGCAAGAGGCTAAAGAAACGTTTTCACAATTTTTTTATTGAATCTGCTTTTTTCTACATTTATTTGAAATTTATCACATTTTATAGTATACCTTTTTAAATTAATTTACTGCTTTTCAACAGGAGAAAAAAATTGATGTTAATGCTCTCAACGGAAAATAAACAATGAACAACAGTCATCTCCATTATGTGCAATCTTTGCAATTCTAATTTAATGAGTGAATATATTATTCATAGGCCTTGCAATGGAAACCAACGCATATTTATTAAAGTGAATGTTTATATTTCAAATTGACATAGAAGGCATACACTGAGTTAGAAAAATAGAAACGATAGAAAAATTTCCCTAAAGTAAGAAATTAATTTGTATGCTAACGGGATTTCTACTACGCGATAGGAATAGAATGAAAAAATAGATATTTTAAATGCTTTTCGGATTTAACTAATCATAAAGCGTTTCTCAATTTTGTATTCAACTCTTGATGTTTATACAATTACTCTGAAGAATGAAAATTATTATATCAAATCAATCTTTAAATTATTATTTCAAAAGTACATAGAATATAAAATTGTTTTAAAAAATTCTTTAATTATACAAAGAAGTAAAGATTCTACAATATTGTATTTAAATTTGTAATTTCCTTAAAAAAAAGTCAATATTATTTAAACACACCCAGTGTATTTTTCTACTCAAATATTACGAGATAAGGGCACTCAATTAGCAAAGGAAGTCGTCATCTGTTGACCACAACTGATACCGTCTTATGTTTGGCGAAATAATTACCGTATTTTTAGCGTAATTTGTGCTGTTTACAAGGAATGATTTATCAACTATGTAATTTTTTCGATGGACTTTATTTTTGGACATTACGTTACTATGTAGGCGATAAAACACAAACTGATGTCTCAATAAATTTCCAAGCCTTGCCAGTTTAATCCAAGGATAATATCGAGAGAAAATAGTTTATACAAATTGAATTTTTTTTCTTTTTAGTCAAGTATATTTAGTATCGACTTGTTGCTTTGAATAAGCGACGTTTAGAAACAAATGTACAAATTACTATCTTATGATTTTTACCTTAATAGGTTTTTTTATGTTCATTTTTATCACCATTTGCCTTTTGTGCTTTTCATGAAATTTACTCTTTACGGAATTAGCTTCTTCAGTTTAAAAGTGTATTTTTAAGCCAATAATTCTTCTTTCTTAAAATAATACGAATTCTTTGTTTATCTCGGGTTAATCTTCATACTTTAATAGGTCAATATTAAAAGTTCTTGGACTACCTTCTATTTTTCTTTTTGTCTTGACAGCATGACACGAAGCTTCCAAAACATTTCCGGAATAAAAAATCCTTATCTCAGATCAGGTCAAAATGTGCAAAGTTTGCCGATCCACTGCATTTTTACAGTTATCCTCCAAGGAAGTTGAAACGATTTCCGCATCCGGCAAGGTTCATGAAGGAATTTCGTTGCCGCACGCGACGATATATAGTGATTTACTCAGAGCTTATTAAAGCTTTTCGGGAGCACCAGATGAAAATAAAAAGAAGCTCGATTCGCATGAACGAGTTTAACCTTCTTAAAAAAACGCGCGCTTAGTTCTGCACCCGCGTTTGTAGTTACCTTGAAGCTATATTTGTTTCACAGCTCATCTTTATATCAAGAGCTTCTTTTCCTCCAGTTTTAAGAAAAAGAATTCACTTTTTGAAAATTCAAATTATCATATTAACAATGAACCTGATGCCACACTGTAAATTTTTACAACAAATTTTATGTTTCGTTAATTTTTTTAAATTAAAAATTCTTTTCTTTGAGAAAGTATTTAAAATATCGTTGCACGTGAATTCTCAATATCGAGTTTGAAAATCGTGGTGCTACTTGATCGTCGGACGGTTCGCGCCTTACTGATAGTCAATGTGCGATAGCATTTAGTTCCAGAGTAGGACTGAAAATTTGATGCGCATGCGTTGATGATCTAGATATGTACTTAGTCATTTTTAGGTTTTTGAGAATGATACTACTTTTAACAAAAAATTCAATTATTTTAACTGAATTAATTGGAATTAATATTTTTTATTTCATAGAACTAAAATCGCCATTCAAGTACTTTTTATACCATTTGTGAAGTTTTTGCGCGCCGCCAGATTTTTCTTCTATTGTACAAAAGTTAAGAATTTTTGATTGAAATTAAACCACAGCCTCTTAAAAATTTTTTATTTCTAGTGTCACTAATGAGCGTTCATCAAAAAATTTTTATAAATTAAAAAAAAGTCCTTTACTTTGTTATTTTCTGTTTCTAATACGAGTATCTCAAATTTTAAGGGTGTTGGATCCAAGTTTTCACCTCAAAATTCGATCTCTTCATTTTGCTTAACAAATATTATAATTAGGTATTTTTTTCCCCTGTAGTGGTACTCATTT
>JAUESH010000043.1:3055483-3117222 GCA_032275165.1 Synergus magnus
ATTTCTAGTGTCACTAATGAGCGTTCATCAAAAAATTTTTATAAATTAAAAAAAAGTCCTTTACTTTGTTATTTTCTCAAAATTCGATCTCTTCATTTTGCTTAACAAATATTATAATTAGGTATTTTTTTCCCCTGTAGTGGTACTCATTTTTCAATATTGTACAGAGCGAAAAAAATATCTAATCATAATATTTATTAAGTGAAATGAAGATACCGAATTTTGAGGTAAAACTTAGACCCTAAACTATTCTGTTAAAAGAATCCTAAATATTATTTTAGTAAAATAAATATTCAAAAATTAATTATCCCACCGAAATACTAAAAAACATGACTCACCTCCAGTCGTTCAGTAGCCTTGAGTAGCCTCTCATAGTCCACAGACCCTTGGACAGTAAGCAGCTCCATCATGTAATCAGCTTCTTGAACAGACTGCTGGACCATTTCGAGTTGCCTTTCGAATCTCCTCCACAAAGCTAGTCTATTTTTCAACAAAGTCAAAAGACGAGCACAACGAGCTTCAAGTTTAGTATGATCATCCTGAAGATTAGAAATGTCTCTCTCGACTCCAACTGGTGAGACAGAGACCCTCATACTCATTGGTAGGGTGTGAAGAACCTGCCGAAGAGCCATTATATCCTGCCAAAGCATTACTAGTTCCTCAGCAACTGATTGACATCTGTCAACTGATGCTGACACGATCTCACTCCCCTGTTTCTCACTTCCTTCACATTGATCTAAAATTGATGACTGTCTCTGATGAGCTTTTCGAACCCGATTCAACCCTCGTTCCAGAGCTTGAAGACGTTCTCGAAGAAGTTGAGCTGCGTCTAGTTCTTCGCTTATTTGACCTTCTATTCTTCGAGCTGTCGAGAGCAGTATTCCTACTCTTTCACTTTCTGCTGCTGGAAGAAGTCCCAGTCTTCCTAATTCCTCCTGCAAAATAGAAATTGTGTTGGAATCAGTTTCTAGATTTTAGTAAGAAGACATTCTTGAAATATTTCTTATTGATGGAATATCATCTAACCTGGATGACACACACACGTTCAGACAATACAGTCAGCCTCTCCACATAGAGTTCCAATTCCTCCTCAGTCTTCAGAACCCCATGGAATCCTTCTATCGTCATTCTCAATTCGTGCAACTCCCTTTCCAAAAGATTCAATTTCTCATTAGCTGGCACATCTTCAGAAGAAATATTTTTCCTCACAGCTGTCTGGATTTCATTAATTCTCTCTGTCACTTGATTCCACCTTTCCTGAAGTTGTCCTCTAAACTGCCTCTGAAGCATTTCATCAGACAAAGGAACAATTCTCAAAGCCTGCTCGAAACAATTATCTGCCTCGTTCCGGATATTGTTGTGGACCTCGTACTGCGCTTTCAGCTCCTGGAAAACAAAATTCATTCAATTTATTATCACGTTCTATTTTCAACAAAAAGCTGTTTTTCAACGTGATCTTCTTTTATTCTCTTAAGAATAAAAACCTCTGAGATAGCTCGAGACATCATTTTTATCTCGTGGCAATCAGCCAAACGTGAAAGAAAATGTCGATATGCAAGCAGATGCTTTTCTCCGAACTCATCAGCACTTATCTGGCTATATTTGTACGAGCTGAAATTTCAAATCGAACCTACCCAAAACTGACGCATGTGTCCGCCGGAAGGATCTTTAATTTTGGAGAGTCCCCTTTCTGCAGTCGACATCCAATGCTCTACTCGGTCCACCAACAACTCTTGAGTGCTCCAGCTTTCTCTGAAAGCTAGCAAACGTCTCAAGAAAGATTCAACATTTTCCTGTAATTTGATGATCACATCCAAAGCCTCTCCGTAACGATTTTCTGGATCTTCGACGTTTATTAGCTCTTGGAGACTCTGGGCCACATTCAAGAGTTTGATTAAACGAGCATGATGCGTTGCAACATCTGCCGAGAGAGACTGAAAAAAATAGAAAATTATTTTTAGCTTCTTGGATTCTGTTTTTCGAAGATCGTCTCGATTTAAATGCACTTTCAAAAATTCAAACAAAGCTCACCTGGTAGAGTGAAATATACTGATCATAATCAGAAGAGGTAACTGTCTGCAAATCAGGAATTCGCTGATGAGCAACCTGCAGCCACCCTCGCTCCTCCTTCATCCCCTGTTCAAGGATAATCCACCTGGATGCTGCCAGAGACATCTGCTGAGCTTTGGAAGCTGCTTGGTCCAGCAAAGATGTTGCTCGACTATGAAGCTCTTCATGAAGACCAGAGTGTTTGGCCCTAGTCTCAGGATCTAAATTGCCTTCCAAAGACTCTAGAATAGCTCGACAATGATTCAAATTCACAAAGAACTTTCTGTGCTTCTGCATTTCATCTTGCAAATGCTCAAGACTGATAACTGTAATAGGACTATACAAGAGCTCTTCTGCAATTTCAGTTATTTGAGCAAATTCTTGAAGAGTGTGTTCGTATTCTTCAGCGAGAGCTTCTAATTGCAGGAGGCGTTCTCTTTCCATGTTGATGTTGTGTTCGATGACTTTGGTTGTATCATGAGCAATATAGGTTTCTTCTGGGATGGTCTTGTCAGGATAGTCTCTCAGCAATCCTCGAGCTGTTAGTAAAAGTTTTGATGTCTTCCACATGTGGCATTGATTCGTGTTTTCTATTTTTTCCAGTTCTTGAAGCTTCCATTGTGTGGAAGAATCGCTATCGATGACACTGTCTAGTTGTTTACGTTGCTCTTCGACGAGTCTGAAATTGATTATTTAAAGTTATTTAACAATATATATTATTTAAATAGTCCTAGAGTTGATATTTTTTTGTGAAAGAGAATTCTAATTGTAATTTAAAATATGAATGAATGAATGAATGTATCTCTACAAACTTACCTAGCTACATTGTTGACACCATTCAAAAATTCATCCCACCTTGCTAGTTCTGCATTGGCAAAGCTTTCACCATCACTTGTGACTTCTTCAATAGCCTTCACTTGATATTCAAGGGCATCAACACACTCTCGTATCCTTTCTCGTTCCTCATCGGGGTAACTTCCCTCAACACCTCTCCAAATGTTATCAAGTTCCTTGATGCTCTTCTCCACCTGACTGACTTCTTTCTTAAGTTCAATAAAGTTACTTTCATCTCTATCAGAAGATCCACTAGGGCATTCTCTTTCAAGAAATACTCTGTATTCAATAGTTTCCAACCAGGTTGAGATCGTTTCAACAATTGTAACCAAGCTCTGCTCAACTAAAATGACATCACGTCCTTCTACAGCAGTTTTCAGATGAGCTAACTCTGTTCTTATATTATCAAATTTGTCTTCGGGTGATACTTCAACAGGAACTTGATTTAGTGTGGCAATATGTAAGACGTTAGATAGGTGAGATGTTTGTTTAGCACTTGGAGAACTTTTCACTCTTTTAGATATCATCTTGACTGCTTGAGTTGTTTTAGCAATAGGATTTTGTGATTTCTGGTATTCGAAAACTTCTGCTAGAAGAAGAGCACTAGATCCTGGTAGTTCCTTAGAGCTGTTACTCTGAGAAACAAGCAATCGATCATCCCATGAAACTGATCTTTTCTTTGAATCGGATTCTGCAATGGCTTCAGCATATGTCTTGATCTCCACTTTCTCTCGTTTATCTTCCTTTTTAGCTAGAACTGATTCTGTCGGTGAGAGTGGTTCTTCAGTGGTATCCATTGGTTCTGGAGCTGTATCAATGGAAATAACTTCTGGAAGATGTTGTTGCAATCCTAGAGGAACTACGTTTCCAAGAGAATCCAAGGAATCTTCACGTTCTTCAGAAGATCGTTTGCTAGCTCCTCTTTTAGCAACATCTGAGTATGAAAGTTTGAAGGAAATTTCTTCAGGATGTTCTGACTGGGTGAAGGTATTTCCAAGGTCAGATGTCTCAGGACCTAGAGGACTGTTTCTAATCTCCACAGTCCTATGTCTCTTCTTTTTCCTTTGTCGTTTTTCTGTCTTGTCAGCTTCACTCTCTACAAAGGAAGAATCCTCATCTTTATCATGATGTCTTGACTTACTCACGTTGACGGAAAACTCTGGAGAACGCCTTTCAGACATCTTGAGGGTCGCTTGAAGTTGAATTTCGTAGGAATTGTCTGTGAGTGAGTCACTCTCTGAGATGGAAATCGAACCTCCGGTTGCTACTGATCTGAATTGAGCAGGAAGTTTTTCAAGATTTTCTTCAGCTTTAGGCAATGATGGATCTGGTGCAATTCCTTGAATTTCTTGCATTTGTTTTGCTTCAGGTTCTGGTTTATCTGACTCAGATATTTGTTGAATTTCATCAATTTCTTTGATCTCGATTATCTCATCAGAAAGAAGGACTTCTGGAGTTGTGATGACAACAACTTCAGGAATTTGCTCCATATTTTCAGTAGTTTGTTCTTCAGGAGTTTGATTTCCAGGCGTTATCACTTCTACTTCAACTTCTTCACACTTGGAATCGTCATCATCTGTTAAGAAAGTTACTTCAATAGTCTGAGCACCTTCCTCTGTTGTAGGAATCAGTTCTTCAGATTTAGTTTGTATATAGGTAGTTGAAGTCTCTTTTTGTGGCTCAGGACTAGTTTGTGTTTCTACTTGACTCACAATCTTGTCTTCATTAAGATCCTTTTTGTCTGCATCATCCAAAACTGGACTAGTCTGGGAAACTGTGTCTGTTTCTTCTCGAATAGTTTGAATCTCAGTCTCCTGAGTTTCTACAACTCGTGGACTATCCTTTGGTGTTGTTTGGGTTTCAATGGTACAAAGAGTTACTTCACCAACCAGATTAGTCTGCATATCAAAATCCTGCATTTGCACAACTTCTGGAGAAGCTGGTTTACTAGTCTGTACATCGATCTCGGAAGTTGTTACGATATCAGGAGTCTGGGTCTGCATAGCCATTTCTTGGAAGACAACATCTTTTGTTGGTTTTGGCGCTGTTTGTTGTTCTACATCCAAAGGAGCTTCACTTAGAGTCAATGTCTGGGTTTCTATTTCTGTTGTGATCCTCGGAGACGTCTGCATTTCTGCAGAGTCTACTTCAATTCCAATTGTCTGAACATCGATTTCTTCGACTTGAGGTGGCGTGACTGGCTTCGATTCTTCCTGCACTGGAGTAGTTTGAACAACACTTTCTTCTGTTTTTACTCCCTCCGGAGTTACTGTTTGCATTGAACTTGTTTCAAATTCTGGTAATTTGGTTGGCGAGGTCTGGACAGCTGTATCCTGATCAACCTGAGGGGAAGTTTGCATCTCAGAGTGAACTTCTTCAACCTTCACAGTTTGAATTTCATGTTCTAAAGTCTGAAGAACTGGCTCTGGAGATGTTTGCATTGAAATGGAAACGTTTTCTGGTACATCAGATTCATTCAATCTCGCTTGATCGTCTGTGGGTTCAGTAACGACTTCATCACTACTCATTCTCGCTATTTCTTCTTTCTTTCTCTTCCTTTTTCTTGACTTCTTTGGCAGCTTACTACTTTCTGCTTCGAGAGGAACAACTTCATCTGTGAAATCAGCTTCGTCTGTTGTACTCTTAGGGAATTCGGTCAGATCTTCCTCCCTTGTGGGTTTAACTTTTTGTTTCTTCTTCTTCTTTCTTTTCTTCTTTCCACCATCATCTTCATTGTCATCAGCGATTGGTATTTCTTCGACTGTAGTCCTATCGTCTGGTTCGTATCCAACATCCCTCTCACATATTTCGTCTTGCATCGAAACCGACTCAGATGTCTCTGTAATTTCTGCAACATCAGGTTGCGGCGAATCAGTTCCATGTTTGAAGGAATCCGACAAGGGGACATTGAGGTCAACAGACTCGGCTATGGTGGTTGTCAAACTTACAGATTCTTCTCCACTGACCTTAGCAGAATCACCATCTTTTGAAACCTTCTCGCTGATACTGGTAGCTTTGTCGACCATACTCTTTTCAGGAAGATACTGGAAATCTTCAGAGTAGATTCTCGATTCAGCTTCGCTTTCAGCCTTCAGGAAAGCACTTGTCTGTACTATTTTATCTTTACTGACTTTCAATCTTTCTGATTCAAGTGGTAGTTCAATATCAACAGATTCTTTGACTATTTGATATGTTGAATCTTCTGGTTTTTCGACTCGTGTCTTCACAGAAACAGAGGGACCTTCCTCATCTTCTTTTTGCACTGAGAGGTCAATTTCCACTTTTTGGATAAATGTATACTCTGGCTTTAAAGCGATCTCGGACAAAGTAAAATCAGATGTTTTCGGTATTTCTTCTGGCCTTGGTACAGTAAAGGAATCGGTGTACTTCATCCTGTCATGTGCAGGTTCTACTTCTAGGTTTTCATTTTCTTCTTTTAGTTCGGAAACCTCTGATATTTTATCAAAGTCTTCTGACTTTTGTTCTACAACTTTTTGACCTTGTTTTACATCATTGGACACAGAATCACATTTGTCAGTAGATGCAAGACCTTCAAGCGGGTTTGGTAACTGAGGTTCTTCAGATCCATCTTGTTCAGTGGGTTCAATAGCTTTGGGTATGATTGATTCTATAGATGTTTGTTTTTCTAATGCAATGATACTGGCTTTGTGATGATCAACAGATGCTACTGTGCTCTCATCAAGGTGCTCTATTACTACAGTGCCAGGTTCTAATTCAATACCGTGTTTCTCGACTTCTTTAACTGGTGCAACTTCAAACTTACAACTCGTTTCTGCCTCTGGTTCTACAACTTCAGCTTTTACTGGCGATCCTTCCTTTGTTCCCACACCAGACACCACTGGTGACACTGGTGACATCTTTTGTTGTTCTGGTTCCAGAGGTGTTGTTTTTTCTGCAGAAACAATAGTTTCAGAAATTTCTGTACCTTTCTCCATCTTACTTTTATCTACTTTAGGCATAGCACTTGCTTTTTCTTCAGCACCTTCATATTTCTTTTTCTTAGACTTTTTCGATTTGCGATCATCAGAATCATCAGGAGTCATTTCTCTCGCAAAGGGACCAAAGAATGGACCTTGGACTGGACTTTCAGGTGTGCAAGGTTCTGAAGAAGCCCTCTGGACACCAGTAGTTTCAGGTATAGCCAAATCTTCTGATTGCACAACGATTTTTTCTGGACCCAGAGAAGTTGCTCTCCCTACAAGAGATTCAATGGCTTTAGCTTCACCACTTCGATGATCTTCACTTTTGACAACGTTAATACTGATGTGTGGAATATCCTGCTCATCAATTTCCACCTCCTCAGGTTCCTCTATCACTTCCTCCGTCACAGTCTCTTTGCCATCTATTATTGTCACTTTCCTAATGATTCGACGAGTTTTACGAATCACTCGTCTCGTAACTTGTTGAACAACAGCATGAACAGTGGATGTCTTGGTTTGATAATCAACGCCCTCATCCAAAGCTTCTCTCAGGGCAAGTGGTTCCATATCTTGAAGATTCCCTTGGATGACACTATGGGTAACTTGTGGGACACTTTCGTACTCTTCAACATTAACTTCAGTTCCTGGAGCTCCAGTAGCTACTCTTCCACCAAAGCTTTGCTTGGTCGACATTTCTATTGTTCCATCAGGCTTTGTAGTGCTAACAGTAACTTGTTGACCTCTCATAGTTGCTTCTGAAAAAGCTTGGAGAACAGGAGGATTATCTCCAACTGCAGCAGTCAAAGATGAAACATGTTGTTGAGTTGTCTGCCTACTAGTGACAAGAGTTCTTCTCAATTTTCTGACAATGATCCTCTTGGTACCATCACTATCAACCACAACTTCAGTAGTGACATCATCAGGCTCTACAAGAACAGTTTCGAAAGATTGAGGCGTAGCATGTTGAATATTCAATTCTGAGGTGACACTCTCTTGTTTTTGGGCATCTTGGTACTTCATGTCAACTACTATATCATCAAGATTCATTCCTTGCTGTTCTCTTCGGATAAAGTCCTGACTTGATGGAACATTCTTGGTAGCGATTTCAATCACATCATGGTTACCATCTGTTGTTTTTAGGACTTTGATTGATTCCTGGGTCTGCACAGTTTCAACTAATACTGGAATTGCAATTGGCTCTGTCATGAGACTTTGACTCTGACAAGATACTGGCAATGGGGTTGTTGAAGTTTGTTTGGAAAGCTGAGCTGGCTTATCTTGAACTGGTAGGTCTTCATATAAACTTTGACCAGTTTGTAAGGACACGTCCGCTAAAGAGGGCGAACTGGATCTCAGGGAAGGTGCCTGGTCCAGGGTAGCATCCTCTTGATCATCATCCTTTAGTAATTCTGCGTCAGTGATTTCCTGAAAAATTAAAAGGGTTGGTAATGGGTGATGAAAGTTTTTAAGAAAATGAAGGTTCTGATGATAATGATGATGAGATATGAGTAGCGTGTGATGAGTCTCTTGGATCTTTTCACTTATAAATAATAATAAGATAAATCAAGTTAAGAAATTATAAATAAGAGGCTTGAAAAGAATATTGAATTTTATATTTTTACATTAATACAGGTTCTTGTAATATCAATTAAAACGTGTAAGATAATGTTTAAATATTTAATGAAGTTTGTATACCATAATAAACTCGCTTGATTTGAAATTTTTCAAATCTATTAAAATTATTTAGAATAAAATCGAAGGATATTTTAATCACCTTCAACATGCCTTTAGATTACATTTCTAATTGAATTATTAATAAGATAAAACATTTCATATAATTTGCAAATTATTATTGAATACTATAATTTAAATAAAATACAGTTTTCTGCAAAGTAAATGAATAATAAGAAAAGGAAATGGAAAAAAATACGTAAAATATTAAACTGAAAGTTTTTAGGTATAAAAGCTTAAAACTAATGTGGTGCGATAAATGATAGAATAAACGACGAGAGAAAATAAAGAGTGGGGTATAACTGATAATACTTTAATTATGTCAAAGTACAATAATTTAATAAACATTCCTTAAATACATGCAGTATCCATATTACAACCATCACCTTAATATAAAACCACAACGAATAAAAGATTGAACAAAAGATGACGATGATAGGAGTAATGAAATAATACACATGAAATGAGTTAGGAAGATGGTAAAACATACAATGAGTGTGCGTGGATTGAAAAATAGTGACGTTGTCTACCAAAAAAAAAAAGATATTAAAAATCATATATTTGGTGAATATTTTAAAAAATAAATCGAGACATTAATATATTACATCTAGAATACTTTCAAACGAAAAAAATTATAAATATTGTTAACCTACTTTGTAAAATATTAGTTATTAATCACTAGTTATTTCACATTAAGAAAAATTATGAACATACGTTACGAACTTTACAACTTTAAGAAAATATTGCCGTACTTGAAGAAAAACTCTTCGGCTGAAGCAAAAAAAAAATCTTCAGCTATAATTCATTAAACAAACGTTTACAAAAACTATTTTTTATGACGTAGTTTGAAGACTTGAAAAAGTAAATTTGTTTTTCTTGATAAAATATCGGTTAAGTGAGATCATAACTCATTTTCCTGAAGTAGGTCCATGAACTGCAAGGAAGAAACGATTCATATCAAAACTAAGTGAAAGGCTATTAAAAGAAACATAACTAGAGGTTTTCAATTTCATTACAATCTCTGAAATATAAGACTTTCTATATTAAATTATTTTAAATTAATAAAATAAATCTTGAGGATTGAAACTTGTGACATGTGTCGTTTTTTCCGAAGCCAATGAAACGAATGAAATTATGAAGTATGAGATACAAAATTTTTTAAGCGGTTCCCTTCACCGAAGCGTAGTGAGAATGAGATAAAATAAATCCTGAGTTCTGGTAAGAGGCGAGTACCTGCTGCTTTTGTTGAAGACGATTGGCCAATTCAACCAAAGCCTCCTTTAATTTCTTTGCCAGAATATTAACTTCAGGAAGTTTCTCCAGTTCAGCAACACGTTGGGTTCGATTTGACAATTCTTCCTGCAATTCCTGTATACATATCGACAGGTTCAAGAACCAGAATGTGAAAAAATAAATACAGGAAGATGTTGAGTAAGAAATAAAGCTACAAATTTGATACGAACCTCACAATCTAATGCTGAAAAATTGTTGATGGTTAAGACTGTGGTTTCCAACCAGATACTAGTTTCATCTAAAAATTCTTTGTAGGCTTTTATCTCCTTCTGACGTCTTTCCTGAATTCCACAAGCTTCCTCCAAGGCTGAGTGACTTTGTTCAGTTTGAGAGAGAAGAGTTACAATCCTTGTTCGAATGCCAGCCAAAGATGCAAGCAATTTTCGGGTTTCTAAATCCACTGGAATTTCAGTGACTTCTTTATTTAGCTTTTCTGCTTTTTCGTTGTGGGATCTGAGTTCTGCCAATATTCCCTGGGAATTAAGATCGAATTTGTTATATTTCAATTTCGACGAGGGAAGAAAAAATGTTATTAAAACTATTTTATGAAGAATAATCTTACCGACAAAGCGGTAAACATAGATTGCAAATTATCTGTTGGAAGATGTCTCAAGGAATCACCAAGTCGATCAACAGCTTTTCTGAGATCATCAACATTTAGTTCCATCGATTCCTGAAACATAATTTTTTTTTATTAACATTACCAGAATCGAGTTCTCAAGCACGTTTAACTATGCCGTGCACATAGCGAAACTCCAACACATATCGAGATGGCATTAATGTATTAGCTCCATAAAACTCGGCAAACCTGTCAAAAAAAAACTGCAAGGGTAAAAAAATTGAAATTAAGTAACAACCGGATCGGAAAGTAGATCCATTAATGACCTTGAAGTAAAATATGTCAAGTCAGTACATTTTTAAAAAGATTAGGGTATAAGTAAATCTGATTTGATTGATAAAAAAATACAGATGTCTTTAATACTACACTTTAATTCAAGGTCATTAAGACTGATTAATCCGCGACAACAACGCAATGGCAATATGCTTAATTAGTTTTGCAAGAGTGTAAAGGCAGCATGTATATAAAAAAGACTCATGAAATCTGGTCGGACAACACAACGAAACTCTCGACAATGATTTGTGTAGGTATGTCTCAAACAGGATAAAACGACAGTTCATATTATGTTAGCATGCAGGTGTATGAATAACCAAAGTCGTAGAAGCGAGAACACCTAGCGCGAGCATTAACGCACCAATGACAGGAGGTAGGAAGAAATAAGAAGAAAGAGAAACAGAGCTAGAGACAAAGAGCGAGATAAAAAACAACCAACCAATAGAACAACAATATAATGGCAATGGTAACTGTTAAGAACAGCATGTATTATATGTAATGTATAACAAGACCGAGCACTTTTTGGCGGGATGAGTCGCACCTTGATCCTCTGGATGCTTTTCACTTCGGTCTTCATTGTCACCATATCTCTCTCCAATTCCAGTGAACTCTGCTGCTGGTTAGATCCGCTCTTCTCTTTACCTAAATAGAGCTGGGAGTCTGGATAGGATTTAGGATCAGTTGATGATGTTTGGATTAAAGGATCAGGATTGGAAGTGTCTTCTGTGGTACCCTTTACTTCGGAAGATTCTACTTGGGGAGATTCTACTTGGGAAGATTCTACTTGGGAAGATTCCACTTGGGAAGATTCTACTTGGGAAGATTCTACTGAGAAAAATTCTACTCCGCAAGATTCTACATCGGTCACAAGATCCTCGGTCATCCTATCAACGGGTAGGTCCAGTTTTTGGTCATCCTCATCGTCGATGCTCTCGTGGGACAAATAGGTACTATAATCGCTCCAGCTACAAATGCCACCCGGCAAATCCGCGACCAAACGTTCGGTATGGGGGACATCAAAGTGGGAACTTGTTTTTGTGTTAGAACCTCGACCGCCACTTCCATCTCCGGAGGAACCGTCGTGCGAATCGTCATCTTTAGGGGAATTCTGATTAACAGTTTCAATCAGAGTTTGTTGCTTTGATTTATGGGCCAGAGACTCGAACAAATCACGTTCAGCCTCATGATAGGGTCTCTTGTCGATCCAGAAACCTCCATCCAGACAAGCAAATTTGGGCCAGATGGTCCCTGGAACATGAGACTCTTGGACGAGTTTGACGAAGTTGGCCTCTTTCTCTAGATCTTTTTCTTTGTGTTGAGGTATTATGAGAATTTCATCGGCAATGTAAAATTGAACCTTGGACCTGGGTAGTCCATCGGGCGATGGTGATTTGTCTATTGAATCTGATGGGATCGCTGGTAGGGAGACTGCCTTTGGAGGCATATCGACTGTTTCGGAAAATGATACCTTTTTCGATTCAAGGACTTTAGGCGAGTCCGGATCTTTTAGTATTGTTTGGACTTGAGTCATGGACTCAATTTCTGGTGATTGAGTAGTTGGAGTGTTAGAAAGTTTGGGTTCTTCGACTTGTGAGATTTCTGATTTAGTCAATTTGGCAGAGTCGGTTTGTGACAGTGTGATTGGTTCAAGGTCAATTGATTCCTCGATCGCTTCCTGAATTTGAGCAACCAGTTCTTCCTTTGTTGAAGGAACTGTTATTGTTGGAACTTCGATAATAGGAAGAATGTCATCCTTTGTGTGTTCTTTCTGATTTTGGATATCTGATTTCGTAGGAGCAGGTGACTTATTATCTGATTTTTCAGGAATAGGTAACTTGGCTTCAGCTAATTTTTCAGAAGCAGGTGTTTTGGCAGTATCTAATTTTTCAGAAACTGGTGACTGTATGGTAGCAGATTTTTCAGAAACTGGCTTCAAATTAGGAGGAATAGCAGATCCATTAATTTTCTTCTCAGCAACTTCTTTATCGACTATTAATTCACTCTGATTGATAAACATTTCACCTTGAACAGTTTTCTTATTTATGATTTGTTTTGATTCTTTTTCTGATTCAATTTTAGTCTCTCCCTGAGTCAATGCTAGTTTCTTTAGAGGCATGATAGCTTTCATAGGTTCATCTTTTTTCGATTCTTTGGATGATTTAAACTTCGACTTATCTTCTGGAACAGAAGATGGTTTTGTTTCGTCTATTAGAGTTTCCACCTTGGTAACCAAAACAGCAGTTTTGCAAATTACATTTTTGTCAGATGTTGGCTCTGTGAGAACTTTAGTTTGATCTTCTTTAAGGAACTTTGTTTCAGGTGCTATTGTAGACGTTTCTTTATTAATTTGACAAATTTCTGGATTTAATTCGTCTTTACTTTCATCATCTTTTAATTTCTTGCTCTTGATCTTTTGTTTCTTCTTGCTAGATGATGTTTCCTTTTCTTGATCTTTTTCATCTTTTGCTTCAACCTTTTCTGTTTGCATCCTTGATTTCTGAACAACATCACCCACTTTTTCTTCTTTCTTCAAACTATCTTCAATTTCTTTAGAAGTTTCTATTCGGGTTGCACTTTCAGCTTCCTGAATTTTAGGTTTTTGAACTTCTGTTTTCAAAATTTGGACTGGTTCGACATGCTGCTTTTGTTGAACTGATTTTTCGCCTTTCTTCTTCTTTTTCTTTTCGACTTCTGGACCTTCAACAGGTTTGGTTTTATTTAAGTCCTCTGTAACAGATTTACCCTTGTGAACACGTTTAGCATCATCTGTGAGGATCTCTGATTCATCGTCAGTTCGTTCATCTTTAGTTTCTTTCTCCATTTTTTCTTCTTCAAGCTCGTATTTTTTCTCCTTTGAATCTACCTTTTCTTTCTTCAAATCTTGACCTACTTGTTTTCCCTTCGGCATTGGAGTTTCTAGTTCAGCCTTTCCTTTCTTACTTTTTGATTTTGTTTTTGACTTCTTACCTTCACCTGATCTATCTGTATCTACTTCTTTACCTGATTCTTTAACCATCTCGATAGAAACTGAATCTATCTGTTTCTGTTCTTCGGGTTCTTTTTTCTCTAGATCAGATTTTATTTGTTCCTCAGCTTCATTCTTCCTCTTCTCTTCTGCTTTGCCTTTTTTTGATTTACCCCTTTTCGACTTAGATCCTACTTCATCAGACTTCTTTAAAGACTCGAGTGATTGCTTTTCTTTTCTCAAACCAGTTTCGAGATCTTCTCGACGATCAGAACTTTGGGCTGCAGAATTATCTCGAGTTTGTGATCTATTCCTAGAACGAGATCTTGATCGACGACAACGTAATTCTTTCCTGTTCACAAATTCCATAAAGCCTTGATCATCTACTTGGACAAGGTTTTCTATGGGTTCTATTTCAGGAGTCTCTTGTACATGTATTTGTATTTGAGGTACTGGACGTTGAAGAGGGGTGGAAATAGGAACTTGAATTTTTTCACTTGCATCTCGTGCATCGTTAGCTTTCTTGGCAGCAATAGCCGCCCATGAACTGTTATCTAATTTCGACACATTTTCTGCTTTTGTTTCAACAATTGTCATTGGTACTTCACTTGTAACTAGAAGCTCTGCCTCTACTTCGTCAGCCCAAAGAGTTTTACTGTCTACGACTTTAATAGGAGGAATATTTTCAGCAACTAATAAGTTGTCAAGAACTGGTAATTTCTCCTCAACTGTTGGTTTGTGTTCATCATGTTTTATCGGATGATCTGTATCTATCTGAATTTCAGAAGAAATATCTTTCTCTCTATTGATACTAGGAAGGAGGGGGACGTTTGTTATTTCTATTTGGGATTCCTTGTAGTATGCTTTAATTGCTTTTGGTTTCAGAATATCTCTTTCTTCTTGATCAGGTTGAGGTGATGATGTTGCAGATTTTGCTGCTACCTCAGCATAGGATTTGTTCCAATCTTTAGCAACTGTTTCATGACAGACGGAAGTTTCAATTTTTGTCGAGTGTTCAGCAATTGGTTTATCAATGGTCTGTTTCTGTTTTGTTGACGAATCCACTTGCTTCTTCTTCTTTTTCTGTGATTGGTGTCTTTCTGGTTCCTGTTTGACTGGAATAGGTTCAACTGCTTTTTCAGATACTTTTTTATCAACTGATGTTGTAGTAGGTGTACCTTTTTCAGATCCCTGAACCTCATAAGAGTCTTTAATTCCAACGATTGACGCCCACGATTTAGCATTTGGATTTAGCTGACTAACAAATGGTTTTTCTTCTCTTGCAGGAACAACATTGTCAGTTTTCTGAACTACTTCCACTGACTTTCCTGGCTCTTTGATTTCAGATATTAGAGTCTGCTTCTTCCCTTTTTCTCTTTTATCCTTTCCATCCTGTTCAATACTTTCTTCCTTAGTTGAAACAGGAGATGATTTTGTAATTTCTGACTTTGATTGAAGGGCTAGATTTTCTTTAACTGGAACTTCAGACTTTTTGATATTAGATTCTTGTTTGCTGGAATCTGTTGCGTCGGTTAGAGATTTCTTAGAAGCTTGTAATTCTGGTTTCGTGCTTTCATTTTCATCTTTTTGCTTGCCAGATTTATTTTTCTTTGATTTTTTCTTTGATAATTTGGAGGTCGGCTGTTCTTCAGTCTCAGATGCAGTTTGCATAGTACCTGTTGTAGTTTTCGATATTTCAGATGCTGCTTGGGATGTAATAATTGTTGTAGTTTTCGATGTTTCAGATGTAGTTTGGGATATAGACGTAATTGTATCTTTACTTGGTTTATCTGATAAATTCATCCATGTGTCATCATGTGCTGAATGGACAGGTTTCGATGGAATATCAGTTTTTGCACTATCCAAGTTTTGCTGATCTTCTTTTTCAAGTTTGACTACTTGAACATTTTGTTCCTTTAGAACTTCTTGAGGAGAATCCTCAACAGCTGTTGGGACCACTTGTTCAACTGTGACAGGTTTCATATCATTTTTCCTAGATTTCTCTTTTAGTTTTTTAGATTTATCATCTGCTTTATCATCTGGTTTAGTTGTCTTTTCATCTTTGGATACTTCTTTTTTAGATTTATCCTGTTGTTCCTTGCTCTTCGTCTTTTTGTCCTTTGATGTTAGAGATTTTATTTCTTCAACTTTCTTTTCTGACTTAGTATCTTCTGATGGTTTTAAAGTTTTGCTTTCGGCGTCGTCGAAATCATCATCTTCTATAATTAATGTATCATCATCTAATATATCCATCCAAGAATCATCTGCTACTAAATGGACAGTTGCAGATTTTTCACTTGACAATTGTTTAGCCTCAGATGAATCCTTTTCTTTTGATAATTCCTTTTCAACAGGTTTAAGATCTTGATCTGTCTTTTCTTTCAGTATTGTATTACTTGGAGCTAAGGAGTCTTTATCTTTTGCCTCCACTTTATCATCAGATTGAGGATCTTTTGTATGCTCTACTGTTTTCGTAACTTCTGGAATTGAGATCTTCTTTCCTTTTTTCTTTAATTTGGTTTCTTTAGAACTTGTCTCCGGAACTTTAGTAATAGTATCATCAAAGTCATCATCATCATCTATAACTAATGAGTCATCGTCTAGAATGGCCATCCATGAATCGTCTGCGACTAAATGAATGGAGACTGTTTTCTCTAAGGTCGTTGGTTCCGGTACTAGAGGAGTTTGCGTTTCTTTAGGACTATCCTTTGTCTCAACCAGTTTTATTTCTGCCAAAATTCCCTCTTCTTTTGTAACTGCTTTTTCTGTAGTTGTCTCTGCTGTTATAGGTACCTCTGTTATTTTGAGTGTTTCCTTTGCGGTTGATTCCTTCTTTTTAGATGGTTTTTTGTCCTTCATCATTTCCTTTTCTTTAGGTTTATCAGTTTGTTTAGTTTCTTCCATTTTTTTAGAATTATCTTTTTTCCTAGATACTTCCTCTACTTTTTGAGTTTCCTCAAATTTAGTCGCTTCTTTTTCCTTTAGTTTCGATACTTCTTTATCTTCGAGAGTGCCCTTTTCTTTTAGTGTTTCTTTTACTTTAGGTACTTCCTTTTCTTTAGGTGCCTCTTTTTCTTTAGGACTTTCCGTTACTTTAAGTATTTCCTTTTCCTTCGATGTCTCCTTTTTCTTTGGTGCATTCTTTTCCTTAAATAGGTTCATTTCCTCAGTTGTCACCTTTTCTTTAGGTGTTTCAACTACTTTAGGAGCTTCCTTTTCAATAGAAACCTCTGTTTCCTTACGCTCTTCCTTTAATTTAGGCGGTTCCTCTTCTTTAGGAACCGCAGTGTTCTTATCCTTAGATGTCTCCTTTTCTTTAGGGGCTTCCTTTTCTTTTAGTACATCTGTTTCTTTAGGTTTCTTTACATCCATTTCTTCAGAGACTTCTTTGACTTTAGGTGCTTCCTTTTCAATAGAAACCTCCTTTTCCTGAAGTTCTTCCTTTAACTTAGGCGGTTCCTTTTCTTTAGGAGCCGTAGTGCTCTTTTCCTTAGGGACTTCCTTCTCCTTTGGTGCATCTTTTTCTTTAGGTATCTCCATTTCTACAGTGACTTCTTTTACTTTAGATGCTTCCTTGTCCTTGGAACGGTCTTTTTTCTTAGGTACCATCTTTTCTTTAGGTGTTTCCCTTACTTTAGGTTGTTCTTTTCCTTTCTGAGTAGCAAGATCCTTTTCCTTTAGTGTCTCCTTTTCTTCCGATGTTTCCTTTTGTTTAGGAGTAGTTAAGTCCTTTTCCTTGGGTAACTCCTGTTCCTTGGGTGTTTCCTCTACTTTAGGTGTCTCAGTTTCCTTGTATATCTCCTGTTTTTTAGATATTCCCTTTTTCTTAAGCTCTCCTGTTCCTTTAAGTGTTTCCTTTTGTTTAGGAGATTCTTTTTCTTTAGGTAAGGCCTTTTCTTGAGGCCTGATAGTAGTTTCTTCATTAGGTGCCTCTGTTTCTTTAGGTACTTTATTGCCCTTGAGTTCTTTCTTTTCCTTAAGAGTTTCATGTTTCTCAAAACTTTCCTTTTCTCCACTCAAGTTCTTTTCATCAGGTTTCAAATCCTTACTATATTCATCTCTTACTGACGTACCTTTCCCCATAATTTCAGTTTTCTGAACTTTTCTTTCTTCTTTTATCACTAAACTTGCTACCTCCGAAGTTGGCTTAGATTCTTTACTTTCAGCATTGTCAAAATCATCCTCCTCTATGGCTAGTGAATCATCATCTAAAATGTCCATCCAAGAATCGTCAGATACTAGGTGCAGAGGTTTTGCCTTATCCATTATTTTATCCGTTGGTTTATCTTCTGGCTTATCTACTTTTTGTACCTTACCTTTCACACTTTCCAATTTATCTTTTTCCTTTTCATTAGATGTCACCTCTACATTGATGTCTCTTTCTATAACGGTTGTGCGATCAGAGATGATCGAAATATCACTTACCTCCTCAGATGCTACCCTTTCTCTTTGCCTATTTGTTTCCCATTCCAATTCAGCAGCATTAATTTCAGCTAAAGAATATTTTACACTTTCTGCTGTTAACGCTAACATCCGCATATCTGTATCTGATTGTTTCGATTGAATAGATTCAACCTCTGGTGTCTTCATTTTTGACTCTTGAACGATTCTTTCAATACTCGTGGATCTAGGTTTTGAAGGTGGTGGATGTGGATCTTTCACAACCTTCTGTACCTTATAATACCTATGAAAGTCAACTTCAGCTTGAGCATATACATGGTAATCCAGCCAATAAGGCTTGATTAATTCTTCATAATACTGAACATTCATTTCTTGATCTGAAATCTCCTCAGGTTTCTCCATTATCTTTTCCTCTATTGTAATCTTCACTCTAGGTTCTTGCCTTATTTCCTCTTTATTTTCTACTCTTTTATCATCTGTCTTTTCTCTAACGATTCCTTGCCTTGTTGTCTCAATCAATTCTTGGGTTCCGTTATTCGCCGAGGTAACAGAAACAGTTTTACTTTCCGTCTCTCCCTCCTTCTTAATCATTTTTAAGCTCTCATCAGATCTAGGGACAGAAACTGAATGAGTCTTCCTTCTATCCTTGACACTACCAAACAAGTCTTCCTTGCCAATTTCTAAAACAAAATCTGGGGAAGCAGTGACGTTGCCTGAACCTGAAGTCACCTCACCTATCTTCGTACCCTGATCTACAGTTTCACTCACCTTACCTTCATTGACAGAATCACTGGCTATCCTAGCATACGTAGTCACAATACTAGCCTCTACATTTTCCGGTCGTAAGCTTATAATTTCATTTCCCTTAGAACCCTTGGATTTTGGTAGAGGCACGTTCTCCAACATTTCTACTGACTTGATAGATTTTACAGCAGGAGGTTTTATTTCCTCTGACCCAGTTGTTGTTGTCGTTATGGTTGTAACAGACTTCTCAATTATCAAAGCTTTTCCAGACGCATTCTCTACTTCAGTTAAATCTTCACATTTCTTCGTGGAAACATCTTTCTCAATTTGACATGATAGATCCTTTTCAGATTTTTCCTCCTCCTTAGCTTCCACTGGTTTTTTAAACTCATACGATTCCGTCTTAGAACCTTTCTTTTCCTTCTTCCCATCAGGTTTGCAAACTTTTATTTCTTCCTTCTTCACTGATTCAGTCGATTCGATTTTGACAAATTGCTCTGAATCTGTTTCCACTAATTTTTTAACAGCAGGTTTATCTGCTTTAGTAGATGTCTTAGCAAGTTTGTCTTCAAATTTATCATCAAAGGCAGATCCGGGTACTTGTTTGCGATCACCATTTTCTTTTGGTGGTTTCTCTTCTGGTAATTTCGTGAATGTTTTTCCTTCTTGAACAGGAACTGGTACTTCTACTCTAGTATCCATTTGAGCTTTAGACTCTCTTATTTCTTTCAATTCTTTATTTTCTTCAGTTATAGCAGATTTTTTATCTTTACAAGACTTTTTGTTCTCTGATTTCTTTAATTTAGTGTCTGCTGGTACAATATCATCAGTTTTAGTACAAGGTTTAGGATCTTCTTTCATGGCTATAGGTGCTTTCTTTGTTGAAGCTGCTTCGACAATATTTTCAATTTCTGTTTTTATGAACATTGTTGTCTCATCATTGACAGATTTTTCGGTTTTAGACTCTTCTTTAGTACTCATTCGCTCTTCAGTAACTGTTGTTGTACCTTTTCCTTTTTCCTTCTCTTTAGATTTTCTTGATTTCCCAATTTCTTCTTTTGTAACTTTGGTTGTTTCTTTTTCTGGTATAACTGGAGTGTTTTCATCTTTAGACTTCGACAACTTGTCATCAGTTTCAATTTTCTCAATAGCTTCAACTTTAACTTTGCATTCTTCCAAAGGTGCTTTGGTGGATACCTTTTCTTTAGTCTTATCTACTTTTACATCTTTCTTCTTAACATCTGCTTTAATATCTTGTTTTGAAGCTACAGGTGTTTCCTTTTCTGAAACTGATTTTTTGTCTGCAATTTTTGCCTCGCCACATTTTTCTGACGTATCTTGAGACTTTGATGATTTTTCATCTTTGATTTTTTTACTTTCTGGTTTTACCGATTCAGCAGAATCTACTTTACTCTTAGTTTCTTCGGGTTTAACTGTCTCTTTAACTGTGAGAGGCTTCTCTTTAGATTTCTCTAACTTCTCATCAACTGATTCAGACTTCTTATTATCTACCTTTTCAATTTTATCTCCTTTACCTTTCACATGTTCTTTTTTAGGCTTGCCCTTTTGCTTATCCATGTTCTCAATTTCTTTCAAAGCTTTCTCTATTTCATCTTCCTTCGATTTTTCTACCTTCT
This sequence comes from Synergus magnus, assembly GCA_032275165.1. NCBI lineage: Eukaryota > Metazoa > Arthropoda > Insecta > Hymenoptera > Cynipidae > Synergus > Synergus magnus. The sequence continues at coordinate 3,075,971 of JAUESH010000043.1, forward strand.
TCTTTTTCTGCTTAGGTTTCTTCTCTGATTGTTCATGCTTTGGATCTTCAACAATTTGAACTTTCTCTATTGATACTTCCTTTACTTCTTTTGTTTTCACTATTTTTTCTTCAACCTTTTTTTCTTCCTTTCCTTCTTTCTTTTTATCTACTTTAGTTTCTTTCTTCGAATCTTTACCTTCTTCTTTAACTTCCCTCCTTTCATCTACTTTATTTACTTTCTCATCTTTCTTTTTGACTTCCGGTCCTTTTTGACTCTTCTGAGCAGCAAACTTGTCTGGCATCAGTTTTGAAGTTACATTCTTATCACCTTTTCTAGATTTTTTCTCCATCTCTTCTTTGGGTTTCTCTTCTTGATTTTTCTTCCTCATATCTCGTTTCTTCATAGTATCCCATTCATTTTCCTTTTTATGTTGAGCAATACTTTCTAAATCAGTTGTTGACTTCGTAAATACTTTAGAATCTTGAGGAGTCATTTCCCTTGATCTTGAACTCTCCTTAGACGTTGTAGAACTAGGTTTTGCACTAGGCGGTGGAGTCACTCGAGTACTTAATCCCTGAGATAACATTTTAGCGTACGAAATCGATGGTCCTCGAGTTTCCATGTTCTCACTTACCTCCTGTTTCTCTACAATTTTTTCCTTTTGAATTGTTTCAGTTACTTCACTTTGGAACTCTTTCTTTTCTAAAAGACCTAGAGTCTCTTGCTTTTCAAAAGCGGGAGTTTCTACACTTTCAAGAACTGATTTAGGTTCCTCATTCAGAAATTCAGATTCTACTGGAATAACAGCAACTGGTTGTGACAAAAAGACATGCTGTTGCATCAATTCAGTTTGTTGCATCAAGTTTGGTTGTTGCATTAATTCATTCATCTGACTCAGATACTGTTGAGTTTGAGCTTGTTGTTGAGCTTGAGCTGTTGAGTACAGTTCCCCAGTTGACAAGTAATTAGCCTGAGTAACATAGTGATCTCCAGAATAACCAGAAGGCCCTTCAAATGATCCCAAAATCATAGGTTCCAACCCTTGCACTTGTTGATGAGCTGGTGCGTAAACATAAGAAGCAACTGGATAAGAACCCAGCTGAGAACTGATGTATCCCACTAATTCAGGCGTTGGGTGCATATAATCATAAATTTCAGTTTGAGGAGCTGCAGGGGTCTCGTAAGGTTCATCTGACCAATCACTAGTGTGAGCCTCAGTCGACCAATCTCTCGACCCTTTCCGACAACTCACCCTCTTTTCTAAATCACTGGACTCTCTTCTTTGGCAAATATTTTGATAAGGCACTTGTTCGGCGACTCCTGCATGGGAATCAGGAACATCATCTTTAGTGGCTTTCACTACTTCAATAACTACTGGTCCCTGAGTTCCTTGACTAGATTCAACTTGTTTAGATTCTTTAGAAACCTCAGTAACTCTCCCTACCTCCAGCACTTCTTTCGGTTCTGAGGAAGCTCTGGACAAATTCCCCTGCATTCTCCCTCGAAGAATGTCAGCATATGATGTGGATCCTGGAATCCACATAGGACTTGGTGACCTTCCTCTTGTCTGTTCTTGTGGTGCCAAACTACCTTTCATGTTTTTCTCTTCAAGAGGTTCCGATATCAATTCTTCAGTTTGACTGATCTTGATCTGAACAGGAGTTTCGGTTCTGATTTCTTGTTTTCTTGGTTTGGAAGGTGGTTTCCTTGTTGGAGAGCGACCTCGACGACCTTGATCAACTTTTCGAGAATCCATGTGCCCAGACGTCTCCACCTTTCCAGATTTGACTCTTTGGACTCTGATGGGGGTCTTATCTCTTTCTTCGGTTGCAGATTCATTCTTTTCCTTTTGATAAGTCTCTGCTTTGCTAGCAGTTAGTCGAAGGGCCTGAATGGTCAAGGAGGAAGAAGGAGGAGGTTCATCGCGTGGGTTCCTGAAGGGACTATTGCATCGCGAGTTCGAACGTGATCTTCCCGCAGCGATGTCTGCGTACGACACAAGACCAGGGGCCCTGACTACCGTCTCAGTGGGTGGGACATAGTGTGGATCCACTGCATGAATCTTATCCACCAGTGTTCTCGTGCGTTGCCTCCAACTGTCCATCCGTGTCTGCAAGGTCTGCTCACAAATTGAGCAACCAAAGAACACAAGGATATGTCAATTGGATTTTCGAAAATTGGGACTTACTTAATTTCTCTAGTGATCAGATCATGGGCACTCTAGCTTTTGAATTGAATTGAGAATATAAAAATCTAAAATTGTTATAATTAATTTTTTATAATGCTCTTTATTTATCGTAAAGTTATACGCCTTTCTCGTTACAGATTTTCAACATTCGTATATGATCTTATTAAGGTAATAACGCGATAAACTTTTCCTATTTATAACACAAGCGCTCGAACACAGACATTAATAGTAACAAAAGACGCGATCTTACAGATCAAGATATGTGATCTCATAAAATGGTACAAGTGTGAAAGTAAGACTTTAGACGAAACGCGAACCAACTCGACGATCTTCGACAGGTCTCCGTCCACCGATGGAATATTTGGCTATCGAAAGCTTAAATTTCCAACTACTTCGCGGTGAAGAGTAGAAGATTCAATCAAAGGATTTTCGACTTCCCATCAATTCTGATCGAAAGTCGAACTTCCTTAACGCTACGGGTCTAACGGCTCGATATCCGGTGTTCCCCGCTGAACCAAGAGTTTCGAACGTTCCGTTCGGGACTGAATTTTACTCTGCAGGGACTTGATTTTCTCGCGGTGAATCTGTCATAATATTCATTGATAGAAATTGAATTTAATCGTCGATAGTAAATTCGCGAGATAATAGTGGATCAAGTCGAGAGAAAGAGTCGAAGAGAAATAGAGAGAAAAAGATAGAGAGAAAGTGAGAGATGAGGTGAAAGGACCCGTCACAAATATAGAAAAATGATAGAATAGTGTGAGAATAAAGAGATCCCATGGATGACAAAGGATGACCGGAATGACAAACGCGATAACGAGCAAAGATGACAATACAGGGTAGGTCGGTGTGGAGGGAGGGAATGCAGCAAACAGAAGTCATAAATAAAATGCTAGTCGACAAAACGAGAAATTAAAGAAAAATCATTATTGCATGTGTAACGCAAAACTGTTTTTTATCTAGTATCAGCGCCACTGCAAATTTTATGGTTTTATCACCCTGTCCAAGAAGTGTATCCACTGGAGTTCACTTGATTTCTGCTGCGTTTGTCGAGAATCATTTTACATTTTTCGTAAGTTACCCAGAAGGTTTAATTACCATCACCTTTAAAGTTACTTTTAAGATTCTGCTGCTTGTGTGCGTGCAAAGCAACCCGGGTGTTTTGTGATCAGAAATTACGTACAAGTGTCTCTGTTAACGCGTTTGTGTTGAAGGCAAAAATAATAATTACAAAATGATTAATTAAACAGTATTGAGATAAATAATATCAAGATCTACAATATCAACACAAACAAGCATAATCAAGTAATCTCCCTCGAACAGTAATCTCACAAAATGAAACGTTCTTATTAACTAGGTGTAAGAGGTAAGAACATAAAGGCAAAACGGAAATGTTAAGATAAAGATACCAACCAACACCCTGTGAGTGATATACCACCATGATAGGAGAGTAACATATAATCCCAAGAAGATATAAATATAAAAGGATCATTTTCTGCGAGGAGATGTTAGTATTAGGATATATAATAGGAATAGGATAGGCAAAATTTGATCCTAGTGAAGGTAGTCAGTCCATCAGGTGATTTAGAAGCAGTGTGATTATCTACTAATATAAGGTTTCTGGTTATTAATCTCCACCACACTGCAATTTCCAATCAGTCTGCTGCTCTACCTTCACCAAAATCCAAAACCGATATTAAGCCAAAAATTGTGATAATATAATTTAACCAAATGGTTCTTTTTCATAAAAGAAATAAATGCTAACAAAGCATGTAAGCAATGGATGATATTTGGATGAATAGTTTAATCCACTAAATCTAGTAAACAAGATCGTATTACCACTACTACAAGTTCAAGAAATACCTCAAAGGACAAAATTAGTCAAAATCCATCGGTTTGTGTAAGTAAGGCCGTGAAGATCGTCGATCCTTGATCGACCTATAGTTAGTTATAATCATGGTGTTAGAAGGCTAAATTGACGTGGTCGTTCTCCTCGCGTAAAAAAATTTTTAATTGTTCTGTGTCAAGTTCACTGTGCCAATTAAAATCTTGGTGGTGGTCTTGAGTTGGTATCATTTAAATAGTAAAGAGATCAACGCTTGCTGCTTCAGCGCACGGTGCAATAGAGAAAAGTGGAAGAGTTTGAAAAATGAACCTACCTGCTGCTCTTCCAGAGCCTTTTCTCTGTCGTTAGGCAGATATGTGGGACTCAAGACAGTCCTTAGTTGCTGTTCCGCTTGGACGATGTACTGCCTCAACTGTTGTATCTCCTGCAAGAAGATGATTGGAAGAGGTTAACACTTGATGATCCTAATTGGATCAATATCGCTATTATACGATATTGATATTCGAAATCGTCCTCACCTGTTGGTAATGATCTATCTGCTGAAGACAAGCTTCCAAAGCAGAAGCCTGATCCTTCACCGTGTTTAGAATAAGGTCCAACTCCCCAAGGAGATCATCAGCTGCTTCACTCACTCGACTATCCCCGCCGATTCCAGATCGGAAATGGACCTGAAGCTTCTCCACAGACATGGTGATCTTCGTTTTCTGAATAGTAATATCACTCAACATCTTTTCTCTGATAGCATGCTGATCTCTCAAAGGCTTCTTTTTATTTTGAGGCGATTCCAGACTCTGCTGAGCCTTTTCCATCCAGTTCTTGACGTCCTTCATCTTTTTCTCACATTGCTCCCACTCCTCACTCGTTTCTTGCAGCAGGGCATTCTGTAACAAGAGCAACAATATAGCAAAATAAACTTCCAAACAAAAATTAAAGCCAGATAAATAATCATCAACCCACTCTTTCTAGAAGCTGTCCCTCGACCTCAGCCTTAGCATCCTCAACTGCAGTGAGTTTCTCTGGAAGATCTCCAACACTCGTCACCTGGCCTATGTTCTCTAACTCTCTTCCCATGTCGCTCAAGTTCTTATTCATTTGTTTACAGCTTTTCACTGCAGTCTAGAAAAACATTTTTAATAAATAAAATCATTTATTCATTACTTATTTTGGTAAATAATGGGTAAAATAATAGGTTTGCGATTAAACCTACCGAATATTCATGAAGTCTTTGTCTAGCTTGACTAAGGCTACTCAGACTCAAAGGTTCAACAAGGAAGAGCCTTTTTTCTTCAATCCAGACTTTCACAGCCTCGTGCAAGGCAAGGAACCTCTGCCAGGCATCCATAGTGTCTCCAATTAGTTGTTTCTTTTCATCCAGCCAGGACTTAACCTGTCCCAACTGATCAGTCAAGTTTGCAATGGTGCTACCTATCATTTCTTTTTCGTTTTCATCCCTGGTGTTCTCGATAATGACATGGCCATTTTTCGTTAATCGTTCGAGCTTGTCGGATATCGGACCCAGTTCGTTTTGTATTTGGCGAAGGTGCTCCATCAGTTTAGCTGGTTCAATGGATCTGTTTTGAACTTTTAGCTCCGCCTGACGAATCCAAGTCTGCACTTCGTCCACGTCGGTCATATAATCTGACCTCGTCGTCTTGGCTCGTTTTTGCTCCCTTTGTTTCTCCTCCATAGCTTGGCTGGTGTCCTCGGCTCGTAGTTCCAAGGACGTGAGTTTCTGAGCTAAGTCAGTTGGTACCAGCTGCTGGCTAGCTTGATACCGCGCCTTAGTGTTTCCTGAGAATCCCTTTGCAGATTCCACAAGGATGTCGACTCGGGATTTTAATGCTTTCAAGTCAGTCTCTGTTGCCTCCTGATTAGCACTGAAGACATAGAAGGTCGAGATCTGCTGGTGGAGTTCCTCAAGGTCAACCGTTAACCGTTCCACTTCCTCCTCGAATCTTTCAAGGTTCTTGAGGTCAGCGTTTGTCTTATCGGACTTGCCCCGAAGTGAATCGACAAGCCTGTAAAATTCAAGATGTAGAATGAATAGATGTACAAAAATATTTATTAATCATTCCTAAAGAATAATCATCCTTTATGGAATGCGGATGGTTTGATACAATGTTCGAATAGGAATCTGAGGAATGATGCTTCTGGCAAAATATCAATCATTAAAAGTAATTCTAAAAATTTATTGTTTTGGGGTTTGTTTACGAGGGTTTTAGCGGTGGTCTGATGATACCCAAAACTTGAGTTTGCTGAGATCGGACGAATTTAGAATCGGAAATGCGTGTCGCGTGCTCTGAGTAGCCTATGGTTACTCTGGCTTGAATCCCAGCCGGACTCAAGCCGTTCGCAGAGGCCTTGGCTAAAAGTAGATAAGCAAAGTATGTATGAATGTCTCTTTGGGACATCTCAGTGGAGCAGGCAATGAAAGTTTTCACTCTAAACCATGACTCGACAAGTCATTGACTAACAAGTCGAGAGAAAATTAAACCAAAAATCTCCATCCTTAATCAATTAATTAATTGACGCTAATCGAAGAGAAATTAATTTCCAAATAAGTGATCATAACTAATCTGAACAAGAACTGATATTTAATAAATGCTTCTTCAAAGAAAAAAAAGTACACAAATACACTGATGTGGAGCAGGAACTCGTCAAATTTTTCTCAGGAAATCGATTGATTTCCGAAGATGAGTTTATTTCAAGAATTTTTTCGCAATATCTGACATCATCGCACTTATTTAGACACAACTTGCGGCTAAAAGTAGAAAATGTCTGTGCCTCTCAGATCTTATTTTTTTCTTGCTCATCTCCAGTCTTCACTTGTGAAAGTAACAGATGTCAATGTCAGATTTCGATTGCACTGATGGATTTTTTTAGAAGGTTTACATCATCGATGCGGTCATAAATGTATTTAACGGGGAAAGGATGAAAACTTGACATTATTATATATTAGGTACCTCCTGTAGCGCGAATTAAAGTTCCTCAACTGACAATTTTGTGCGAATCGTTTCACGTAGAACTGTATATAAGAAGAAACTCCACGTGATCACTTCATTGTAAGAAACGAAAATAAAGGGAGGCAAAGTACAATAAATTGGGGCCATTTTCGTAATTCATTATCTTAACCTTCCACAAAATAGGAAGCATTTTCATTTCCTTTAATTCAATAACTGTTCAAAACAAATAATAATAACAATAATAATAATAAATAACATATAATAAATATATAATTAATAAATAATTAAATTTATATCGTTGAATAGAAAAACGGAACTTTGACAGGAGAAAACATCCGCAGGATGAATAGAATGAAATCAATTTTAGGAAAAACAAAAAATGCTCAAAAAAATAGAAAGGATTAATCATAATCACACATCACTGGGAAGATCCTGTCTAAAGATGGATCTAATTTTATAAGTTGTACCTATTTTACGAGCTTGCAAAAACTTGTCGGTGTCCGGTATAAAATCCTTTTATCACGTCTTCGGTAATATGTGTTTCCTCGATCGATATGTCTATTCTTCTCGATCCGTTGAATAAATTATCTTTAGCAAATAATTTAAACGAGTGAAAATTGATAAATATAATGAAATGGCGCGGCACAAATCAAGCCAAACAGCAGCGGTTCGCGGTTCGAAACGTATTGAGGGAGAAAACTCGCTTCGGTTATTCTTGCAAGGCGTCGCGACGCATACGGGATACTTTTGGTTCTCCAGTCACGAGAGGCGTCGCGACGCCTATTACAAAGTACCCAAAACAGTTACCTAAGAATAATTTCCGAAGCGCGACTCAGTTTACTCGCGGTCAGTTTGCCTAATCGGTTGCACGTTACAAGTTTATTAAGAGCTGTTGCAAAAAAATAAAATAAAATTTTTTTTTAATTAAATATTTGTAACGAATTTTTCCAGTTAATGATTTCTTTATAGAATTATAGCGCAATAAGAGATAAGAGTGATTAATCAAATTTCTGGTGCAAGAGTTTGAGGCTGTTTATGAGTATCATTATATTTTTTAATAAAGTGATTTAGGTAAAAATCTTCCTTTGTGTTCATTTTATTTAATTAACAAAAACTTTGGATTTTCTATAATTCTATAAGTTAAGCTTCACAAATTTTGAGGGTATTAAACACTATTAAATATTTTTCTTTCATTTTATTCTGAGAAATATATCGTTTCTACCTTGCAATAAAAAATTATGCTGTCAAATTAACAAAAATTATTTAATTTCTTTAATTTATTCAATCCAAATCCGGATAAAAATTTATTAACTCTTTTCTTTATTTTCCTTTGGAATTATAATAATTTTCTAATAGTATTTATTTAAAAAAAAAAATAAGTGGTCCTTGATTTTAAATATTATTTTAGTCATTTACGTAATTTCTTGCCGTATTATTTTAAAAAAACGCTTATCTAAATTTGAATAAAATTCTATTAGAAGAAATTGAACAATTTTAAAATACAGAAAGTAGGAAAGATGACCTTTAGAAAATAGAAAACGATAGTCGTGACGCTAAAGAATTTCAGAAATGGAGCAAGTGGTTATTTTTAACTTCATCTCAACTATACTTATCATACTCGACTGAATCGGCAGAAAATAATGTGTAAGTTCACCGTGAATTAGGTTGATACCCGCAAAAAATTATCAACTGCACTTGGAAAAGTAATTGCGCTAACCTTCATTGTATTTTTTAAAAATATTGTATAAAAATTTTCGTTACATTTGATATAACATTATATCTTAATATTAAAATATTATAATCAATTTTTCAATTGCTTTAAGTGCCTTTTGATTATTCAATTTTTATGTTATCTAATATATTTATAAATAACTTTTGCGACGTTCCAAAGTCTTTTTTTAACGTATTGACATTAATACTCATTCTTTTTTATCACTTGCATGGTATGAAATGTGAGTAATGTATTTTTGCAGCTACCTGATAATTTAAGAATGAGTCTTATCTCGACCTGCTCAACAATTCAATCGCACAATCCTATAACGTTATAAGGTTTAATTAAAATCTTTTTCATTGTTAGCAATTTTTTCATTTGTTAATTCTTTTTTTACAATCTGCTTATCATATTTCTATAATTAAAGATATTCAAAAGAAAGTTTTTTAGAATTACAAATACAGAATATCATTAGAAAAAATTGGTCCACGATTTAAAAATGTCTGCATTTTAGGACTATATATTTGGGAAATATATTATAATATTTCTGTAAACTTATGATTATAGATTTCATTTTGTATGGTAGCAACTTGGGAAATATCTTTAGTGCTAAAAATAAAACTGCAATAGAACTGGTAACCCGACACTATAAACATTCACCAATATTTTTTAAATTTATTTCTTAATTCCGGAAATATCGCGGATTTCAACAAAGATCTCACTCAGAAAAAAAACATATCATTGATATGGGGTCAAAGTAAAAATTTATTTGAATTAAACAAACAATTAAACAAACTTTGTTTAATTCAAATAAATTTTTACTTTGATCCCATATCAATGATATGTTTGTTTGATTCAAACAAACTTTTTTCTGAGTGCTTGGAATTCTTTAAAATACTTTAAATTCCTTTATATTGTGTAATATTATGAAATACTTTTGAATCATCAAAAATATCTTCTAAAAATATTTCTGAAAAAGAATGTTTTATCTCATATGAATATTACCCTAAAAATATGGTCAAATTGATCTTTAATAAATACCTTTAATGATCATTCTATCCATGAAGAGTCGCAAACTCATATATCAGTCAATAATGAAACTATCAACTCATCACTCGCGTATTTAATTATATTACAACCAGTAAAATTCGTATACCAGAAAGAACTGAATGAAATTTAAATTTTATGAATCATTAACTGAATATATTTTGGCATATCAATTTCACAAACAAAAAAAAACTTTTTCACCGAATTGCAACCGAATAGCCTGTGTCTTAAAACGAGGGTAATATCCAACAGAATTGTTTTATTGATCGAACTATCACTTGACTATTATTTCGTTCATTCGTTACCGTGGTCAGTGATTCGACGCGCAATGTTTGATCGACATAAGCCAACTAACGTGAGTCGTGACCGACAAAACGCCGGTTGCGAAGAAATCGGTTAAGCGATAATGAATGACTTGGCCCATCGGCCTTCATTAAGATGCTCGACCTTCTCCTTCTATTCCTCTAAATTTTGTTCACCATCCCCACGAAACCGTCTTCTGTTTACATTGTTTACGTCATGCAACGAATCTGATTATGACGTAGTGCGGAGAGTGATGTAAACTCTAATATAAACTCACACATATGACTTTTCACACACAAGACGCCAGGCGCTCGCCGTTTTTTTATTGCTGTTTAGTGCTTTGGAAGTTTTTTTCAATCTCAAAGAAAAGATGCCATCATTGCGTTAGAATGCTGAAGATATGACACAAACCCGGAATGAAAATTCAGTTCTAATTTCATTTCATTCCTAAATATAACGTCATCGATGGAGAAAGGAAATATAAATTCCAATCTTTACATTCTTACCATTTTTTTTTCAATTTTTAGTTTACAATGTCCTAAAAAAAAGAATCAAAAACCGTTTCTTTTTTATTTACTAATGGCACTTTAGTTAAAAAAATCTAAAACTTCCGCAATCAATAATTTTGCAAAAAAATATAAATCTTCTGCAAAAAATATGAATGTGACATTTTTGATCCGGCTCAATAAAGAAAGATACTATCAAGATATTTTTTTTTTAATTTCCCAAATTTGACCCTTCTCCGCAAAGGGAAGTTTTAGTCTAAATTTTTTCTAACACCTTTTGATTGAACCTTTGGTCTTCTTTTTGGCGGAAGAGTTATTCTTTGTTAAAAAATTATTTCTTGCGGCAGATTTTCAGTTTTAACTGTTTTTTTAAATTTTAATTAACAAAATGGTTTCTTAAGAGAAATTATTGTTTTTTTTTACTCTAAAATGGCATCAGTAAATTAAAAAAAGACGGTTTCTGTACCTTGGTATTTTTTAGACGTTATAAACAAAAAAAAATCTAAACAAAATTCGTCAGAATAGACGTCTGAAACTTCAGTCCAATATCTTCAAGCTTTTTCTTCTAAGAGGCATATTTATAGATCATTCCAAGGATTTATTGGAACGGATGCTCGATTTTTAAACCGATTCTCATATTTGACCATGGAATTAATTTCTTTAGCTGCGAATTGACTTTTCATTTTACTTTTTCTTTTCTAAATATTACTGAAAATTTGTTTGTCATGAAATTAAGCTTATTAAGCTTGGAACTTTAGAATTTTAAATTATTAATGCTATACCACAAATTATTTTAACAAATTCTAATATATAAAATTTTCTTTAGACTTACGTTTCGACGGACTTTTGCAGTTTTTCAATACGTTCTTCAAGAGCACGAGCTGGTGCTTCAGTGAACGCGGCCAAATAAGCAAGGACAGGTCCGGCTAATGCCTTTATTTCCTCCACAGCAGGTCTCAATTTTTCAGCATCCAAAGTCAGCTCCTGATTTAACAAATAAAGAAATTTGTATCGTTTAAAGAAGAAAATTAATGTTAATTATGGAAATAATTTTGACAAGAATGCGTATATTTTAACAAGGAGAAGATACTTACATCCAAAACTTTGATAGTGTCCCAAATGTGTTGTTTGGATCTAACAACAGTATCAACAAGTTTGCTTCGTTCTTCAATTCCATTCAGTCGAGCCTCCACATTCGTCCAGCGAGCTTCCAATTCTTCCCAATGTTTTGAAAGGGCCTCCAAAGCATCACGTCGTCCTTCCAAACCAGAAACAAGTTCACGCCATTCAGAACTGATTTCCGCCAACTGAGCTTCAATGGTCCTCTGATTTGTTGCATCAGCTTGTCGAAGGATTTCCTTACCTCTTTCGTTCAAAAGGTCCAACTCGAATTGCTGATTCTGAAAAGAAGACGAAAATTCAAACGTTGCCAGTATGTCCCATTGGTAGGAGTTGGCATCAGAACTAAAACTTATCAAAACCACATCCGTCGATGACTTCACTATTCTCAGAACTTAACTCTAGATGTATAAAAAACAAAGTTAGGCATCTTTTCCTAATGCTGCAATCTACTACGTGACGAGTTTGTAAAATAAGTTCTATTTATCGTAAAAAGTCATACATACTTGAACATCGTTAAGTGCATGAGTGATTTTCTGGATATTAAATTGAAGACCAGCGAGAGTTGTAACTGGTTCATCAGTGAATCTAGTTCTTGAAATTACAGCCTTAACACGTTCCAAAGTTTGAGTATAATCTCGCCAAGTTTCAGCCCCTTGTTCAAGTCGAGCTTTCTGGGACTTGGCAGTGTTCAAAGTATTCTTCAAAAGCTGAGTATGTTGCTGTTGTTCAGCACTCAACTCTTCCTGCTCTGATGTATTTAAAGAGGGCCATATTTTATCAGCAGCTTGCTGAATCTGCTGGGAGACCAGCTCCCTCATTGAAGTTTCACTGCTGAAGAAAATCTGCAAGCAAATTATCAAGATTAATTATAATATTAAACACGATCTGAGGACCAATATAAAACTGAATCAGAATTCCAACGTACCTTATGTTCTTCCAAGTCACTCAAAATATTTACAAAGTCAAGTCCCTCCTTATCACTCTGCAGTCTAATTTCAGCTTCCTTCACCCAGTTATGAAGTTTTTCAGCCAAGGCAGCATAGTCGAGTCTCATCTGCAAGTTGCTTTCCAAATATTTTCCTCTCTCCTCCAGTTCTCTAGGCATTGAACTCAACAAAGACACAGCTTCACTAAGCATTTCCTTCAAAGAACCAGGCATACCATCTTCATGTCTCACAGACTCTTTCAGATTTCTTATCCTATCTAGATACTCATTCACCTCATCACAAAGCTCCTGATGCTTCTTCAACTCATCCTCTACATTCTCCGAATCCCTTTCTAAAAGAGGACGAGTCTTCACTTCTTTTTCTTTGCCTTCAAGCCAGTCTAGAATATCAGCCAACTCATTAGCAAGACGTCTATGTTCTGCAGCAGCAAGTTCATGCTGTTCTCTTTGGGACTCAACAGCTCGTCTAAGAGTTTGCAATTGTTGCTTCAACGACTGAAGTTGATCAGTAATATTGTTTCTATCAGCAGCTGATCCTTCAGTAGCGATTTGTTGTCCCTTATCATTTGCACTTGCAAGAGTGGCTTCGCATTCTTGAATCTTGAGAATCACATCATCATATTTCTTAATCTTTTCTTCAGTCGTCTGTCCACCTTTCTCGATATCTCGAACTATTTCAGTATACTTGGTAATGAAGGTCAAAATCTCATTGATCAAAGCAATAAATTGTTGTCTGAGAAGAAGAAGCTGTCTTAGCTTCGCGATCTGAGCCTCTAAGGCACTTATCAGATCATTCTGCTGTGTTATAACTCCATGGAGGTTGCCTACATTTACGTTTTGAAGATCAGAGAGCTTTGCTTTGTTGTCTTTTAGGTCACCAAGGATTTTTTCATAGGCAGCTAGCATTCCCTCCACATCCTCTACTCTTGAGCCGATTGGTTTGTTCAGTTCTTGAAGTTCTCTCTGGATATCGGTCATAAACTGCACAGCCTCTGCAACTCGAGCAGCTGCTTCTTCAGCTTCGTCAATGCTTTTTTGCAAAGCTGCAGCTCGCTCATTGATCACGTTAGCTACTCTTCCATGAGCTTCTTTCATATTCTTCAACTGCTCACTTAGTTCCAATTTATCAACATCACTCACTGTTGGGAGGATCGATTTACCCTGTTGAGTTATCTTCCCTATATCATCTGCATATTCTTTAGCTTCCTTCTTCAATCGATCGTACTGAAAAACAAAATTAAAAGTTAAGAGGAAAATTTACAATCGTGAGAGTTCAATCTGTATCATCAAGCACTGATCATCAAACAAACCTTGGCAAGTTGTTCCCGGAGGACATCCACACTCGAAGTTCTTATTTCAGAAGAAGTAGCAACCTCAGCTTCCTTGATCCATCTCTCACACTTATCAATCTCATTTTCGAAGGCCTTCCGACCTTGAAGAAGATCTGTTAGTGCAGCTTGCTTTTCTTTGGCTTCCTTCTGCAGTTGCTCATACTCCTCACTCAGATCATTTAACAAACCTTGAAGGCGAATACGATCTTCGTCATTGCATTCTCTAAGAAGATTATTACCCTGTTTCAGTATATCATTCAAATCCTTTTCACTAAAGGCCCTTATGTCAGCTTCCAAACCATTATGCTGAGCTATATCTTGCTCAACTTTTCCAGCTTTCAGAGGCAAATAACTACTGAGCTTTTTCAAATCATTGCTTTTTGATTTCATCCAAGCACGAGCCTTCTCAAGGTCACCTTCCAATTTTCTTCTCGCTTCAGCTGCTGCAGTTGCTGCTGAAATTTCTTCCCTCAGAATTGAACAAAGCTCTACTTGTTCGCCACGTAAAGCTCGAGTGTCAGCTTCCAACTGTTGCTGTTCACCAGATTCTAATTCATTTTGCATGTTTCCTACACGTTTTTCCAAAGCGTTGATTATCACTTGTTTACCTTCTGCTTCTTTCAAAGTTGCCTAAAACATTTTAAAATATGTTTAACAATTTTCAAGGAACATCAACCTTCTTCTTTATTATTTTTTTATTTTACGCTCCTTACCTTTAGAGACAAAAGTTTCTCTTCAGCTAACTTGGTCTCGAAACCAAGAGAATCTGTTATCCTAGCAAACTGTTTCTTCTGACTGATCCAGTCTCTGTTTTCCTCGATTTCCTTCCTTGTGGCTTCAATACCCTGAGCTGTCATCTCCAGGACTTGAGCCTTCCTTTGAAGTTTCTTACCAATGTCAGCATGTCTTCTTTCGACTGACTTGATCTGTTCTTCGATCTGTTGGGAATCGAGGTTGCTAACTGAATCCATCACTTGATCTCCCAGCTTCTTCACCTTGTCCAATCTTTCTGGTCCTTGGCTTTCAAATTCAGAAGTGATTTCTTTGACGGAGGCAATTTTTTGATCAATTGTAAGACCAGACCCCTTCTCAATAATATCAACCTTGTTCGAAAGAGTATCGAGCCAAGTGTGAATATCTTGGACCTGATTTCTATACTTCTGAATTAAATCTTGAGAAGCCTGCTTTCCAGCTATCGCATCAATTAATTCCACTTCCAGTTTATTCAAGGTATCCTCGATGTCATCGTCTTGATCTGGAATAAGTGACAATTCCGTTAAAGCTCGCGATCTTCTTTCACCAACGTTAGAAAGCAAGTCGTTCATAGCTTGAAGTTCTGCCTGAGCAGCTTCTGCTCTCAATTTTGCTGGTCTTGATTTCCATTCTGCGCAAATGGCTCGTTGCTGATTTATCCAGGCTCGAAGTGCGTTCTTCTGACGAGTTTGCTCTTCCAATTCGCCCACTGACTTTGTCACGTTTGACAAGTGTGTTTGCATCTTAAGGAATTAAAAAAGAATAGTCTCTCGTTAATAAAATTTTATTTTACTTAAAACTGATGAACATATAAAAGCAATGCAAACCTCACAACACAAGTGGTTAAGTTTCGCTAAGAAGCCACTGCGCTCTATATTTTCTATCAGTGCTTTCAGCCCGTGAGCCGAATCCTCATTATCCTTCTGTGCAAAGGTGAGCCAAATAATAATAATAAACAACATAAAAAAGCGTGCATTCAACTACGGGTTATAAAACGATATGTATAAGATATCAACGTACGCATTTTCATGCTGAAATTAGGAATATTGTACACCTCAACGAATTTGCAAAACTAGTTTTAAAGCTTTAGAGATTTAATATGAAAATACCTGATCGATGAGATCTTCAAGGCGGCTTCGAACTTCGATTTCCTTCGCTGGAATTTGCACAGGAGGTGCATCAAGAGGACTTCCAGGTCTGGAAAGACAAGCAGCTGCAGCTTCACAAGCTTCGACAGCTACTGCAAGTCTTCCTTTCTCAGCCTGGAGTTTATTATGAAGAATTCTAGCCCTTTCCAAACTTTCCTCAGCTGATTCCAGTGTATCAAGATTTGCCTCAAGTTCCTGAGCAACTTCTGGTTCATATGCTTCCAAGTTCTTCATGATGCTCTCTAAAGTATTCTCATACTCCTGGAACTTGGCAAAAGATTCAGCTAATCTGTTTTTAATTTGTAGAGCTGTATTCAGAAGAGAGTTGTAACTTTCACGAACGTTTTGAAGTTGAGTGTCAATAGTAAGTTTGATTGTAGGATTAACAGATTCGTATCGATCAATCTGTCCATGACCTTTGGCCTTGAGATCATCCAGCACTGACTCGTACTTTTGTATTTCTTTCAACAGATTTTCATGCTGCTTGATTTGCTCAATCGTCTGCTCTTTGTTGGTGATGTACAAAGAATTGTGGGACATCAACTGGAAAGAGATTTGCAAGAGCCACTTCTCAGTTTCTTGAAGAGCTGAGTGATAAGCGTTGTATTCTTGAACCTCTTCTTCCACCAACTTCTTCTGTTCTTCGACTCGTTGTCCAAGAGCTTCCCATCGTGATTGAAGTAGGCTGGTTTGTTTCTGAGTAGTATCATCCTTGGACCATTTGGAAAGTTCAAGAGCTTCTGTGAGCAGATGATCAAGGTCGGATCTTTTGCTCTTGACTTCTTCAGCAAAGTGTTTGCATTTTTCGAGCAAGGTCTTCATTTCACCAAATTCACCTTTAGTGTCTGGCAGAACCTTTAGAGTTTCTTCAGTTTCTGTTAGCCACTGCTCAAATCTTTCATGAGCATCTGAGTAATCATCCCAGCGACTTAAAACAGATTTTATCTGAGCTTGGACAGTATTGAGATCAATGCTCAGTTGTTCCCAACTCGATCGCAAGGCTGCCATGTCATTTCTAAGCTGGTCCTGTTGTTCTGGCAAAGCAGTGTTGATTGCTTTTGCGAAGGCATTTTGCAAAGTTAGTAGTAAGTGTTGACCTTCTGTGATTCTTGTAGAGACCAACTGCAATCGAAGATTGTCAATTAATTTCTTTATAAATAACTAGTGATACCGAAAATATTATGTTCAACTTACCCTAATAGTTTCCAATTTGTCCTTGGCCCAAGAAATATCTCCAACTCCAACACAATCTTGCACCGACCCATGAGCAGTTTGTAGCCACTCTTCCAATTCCTTCTTAGCTTTTAAGAATTCAGTATGGTCCGAAAGATTCTTTTCAACTTTAGAAACCAATCCCTGAGCATCTGTTAGAAGAGAAGTGTATGCAGATTGAAGCTGAACAGTATTGTCCCTCGCGTAACTGCAAGCACTCAACTCCATTAAACTTTCACATTTATCATTTAAGTCTTCAAGAACTGGTTTCTGATTCATGGCTTCCTCCACAAGTTTTTTACACCTAGCCAAATCCTCTGGAGTCTTGTTTTCTTTCACCTGTTCTTCGCTAATCTTCTTCTGGAATTGATCAATCCATTGCTTCATGCCATCTAAAGCACTTGTGAACTGAGACCAGGAAACAATACAGTTTGAAAGAGTGTTTTGAGATTCATGACATTGGGACTGCAAACTATTCCAATCTGCTTGGAGTTGGTTCACATCTTGATTGATGGATTCCTGACCATCAGGTCCAGTTGTTGAAACGACTGATTGACTAAGCTCGATGACTTTAGAAATCAGAGATTGTCCTTTGGGTAATGAGTGAATGATTTGGTTTACTTTTTTCTCTCGATCAACTACTTTGTCTCTGTCACCATGTGTTATACTATGTTGCTGCAATTCCACCTTAGTAGAACGAACCCAGTCTGTCGCTTCGTTGTAGGCTTGTTGGTATTTCTCGTGTTCCTTGACCTGGGTCTCAAGATTCTAAAACAATATTTAGCAAATTGATTAATGAGTAATTAAGTAATGATGTAATATTTAGATTAGGGATTTTCTCTCCAAGAATTAAACACTAATGATTAACCTACCTTGATTTTCTGGGCAACAATTTTCTGCAGTTCTTCATACTTTCCAAGGGTCTCGTCATAAGGAGCCCTAGGAATGCTCAAATCTTCAGCCAACTTAGATTTCAATTTATCAATGTTTTCGCTGTGTCCTTGAACATCCCTCTGAACTGTTTTATACTTCTCAAGCAAAGCTCTCTTCTCACTAAGATCATTTCTGTAGACTTCCTCCAACTGGACTTTACCTTCAACTTCCTCAATCCAGTCTGTTATCAAACGATGCATCTTGTTCAGTTCCTCCAAGACACTTGCTCTCGCAGCAAGTTTTTGTCTAACTTCTTCAACGTCACTCAACAACTTGTCGAAATCAGCCTTTAGATTCTCAGTGTTTTCCTGAATCTTGGCAGCTCCATTTTGTTCTGTATTCATAATGACCTTTTCTTTTAGTTCAAGTGCATAACGAAGTTTATTCTGACCCTGCTCGAGAGTTTGACGAATAGCCTTGCAAGTCTGTAATTTGTTGTTGACCTCAGTGAGAGTATTTGGAATATCCTTGCACTCAGCGAGCTTATCACGAGTTCTCTCGATCCAGTCCTGGCATTCTTGATACAAAGTATTGTGTTGTTGGTGTTCCTAAGAAGAATGGATTATTGATTTATAATGTCAAATACCTTTGATTTGATGAAAGCATTTGGTATTTGTTAAACTTACTTGATAGTGCAACTCCAGCCTTCGCATAATTTCCTTAGCCAGAGACAAAAGAGCATTGTATTTTGTAGTCAATTGTGTAATTGCATTGGATATTCGTGTGTCTGCACAAGTTTCCAGAAGAGCTTGGGCTTTCATATTCAGTCGATCAAGCTCCCTCTGCCAATCAAAAAGTATTTGAAGATGAACTTGGAACTGTTCCAAAACATTTTTCTTCTCCTCAAGACTGTCCTGTAATTTGTTGAACGATTGGACCAATTGTTCGGTTTGTGTCAACCACTCTGCTGCTTCGGAATACTGATCTTCATATTCTGTCCACTTCACTATTCCTATTTCCAACAGGCTCTTTGTGTTGTTCAACGAGTCTCTGAATCAAGAAACAGTTTTAAATTCATTAGCAACATCACACATTAACTAATATTATAATGTTAAACTTATCAATAACTAACAAACTCAACTTACATGTAATTGTCATATTCCTCTTGAAGAAGAGCAACTTCCTCTTCTATAATCTCCTTATCATCAGCATCAGCAATCTGGCAAGCAAGATTTCCCTGTTCAAGAGCTTTTTCCAATTTCTTCTGTCCTTCAGGCAACTCGCTCTGAAGAACCTTCAGCTGTGTAATTTTACTAGCCAGAGATTCTTTGTCTCCAGTTGGTTCAGAGCACTTTCCAAGTCGTTCTTTTGCCACTCTAATCCACTGAATAAATTCATTACCACTGTCAATAAAAGCTTGATGTTGCTCTACTGTTTCCTTCTGTTTAGCATAAAGTTCTTGAGCCTGCTTACTGAGAGTTTCGTACTTGATTGAAATTTCTGTGGCTGGTGTAGCTTGCTGGAGATCTTCTGCCTTGGTCGTAACAGACTGAATCATTGGTTCGAAAGCTACAATGTCTTGAACGATGCTATTCGTCTGGCGAAGATTCGCCTTTCGTTCTCCAATTGCCAGTGAACTGAGACCAGCTAAACCTTTCCTGGCTTTTGACACCTTTTGTTCACAGACTTGTTGCAATTTTGCTTCACGATCGTTAATCCATTGCTGGAGTTGAGAGTAGGAGGAACTGTAATCAGCCCATTGGAGAAGACTAGTTTCCAGGTGAACCTTAGTCGTAGAAATTTTCTTCACCAGTCGCTCCCAATCATTTTGAATTTCCTTAAGTTGAGCTGCGATTTCTTCACGTCCGTCTGATCTTGTATTTCTCATAACCTTTTCACCACAGTTTACAGTGAGATGAACAAGATTCTGACCTTCCTCCCGTTTTCTCAGAAGTTCCTGTATTTTGTCTAATCTACTTTGAAACTCTTCTCTACTGCTGGTGGAAGCAGCTTCAGTTCCCTGTCGAATAATCTGTTTCGCATTTTCTATCCAGTCACGAGCCTTACCAAGATTTGTTTCATATTCTTTATGTTGTGCTAAATTGGTCTCAACCTTATTGAGCACATCCTTTGCAAGATTAACTTGAACCTGATAACGTGAGTTGAGATGTCGAAGCTGGTTGTTGATATAAGTGTCTAATTGTGTTGTCAGAAGAGCAGAAGCAATCTTGTTGAACTTGTCGATTTGATCTTGACCCTTCGTAAGATCATTCAGAATATCTTTCACTTCCTGGACCTGTTTTTCCTTTTCTTGTACATTGGGTAAAAGGGCATTTTTCTGAGCCTTGATGAGGATATCAATCTGCTGAAGCCAATCACTAATTCGCTCGTATTCGTCCTTGTAGTCTCGCCATTTACTAACTGTTGCTTCAAGTTGATCCTTTTGCTGTTTGATGTCTAGAAAAACATAGTATCAAAGTTAGAACAATAAAGAATTATACAACTAGAATAAATATCATGAATGATAGAATAATCAACCTGCTTCCAAGAAATACTCTTACCTTTAAACAAACTTTCGAAGCTTTCAGTCAAAGCACGAATTTCATTTCGAATCACTTCCTGACCTTGAGGACTAGTACTTGCACATACAACATTTCCAGTATGTTGGAGATGTTCAACCAGCAATTCACCCTGAGCTTTTTTATTCAGCAAACTCTCAAGTGGAGCCACTGCATTCTCAATCGCCAACTTGTCACTAAGAGATCGTTGTTTCATGGATGGTATCTTTTCTCGAGCTCGACTTAGCCAGCCAATCAAGTCATCATGCGCTTCCTTGTAAAGTCGGTGATCCTTATACTGATCCTGTCTTTCAGCCAACAAAGATTTAATCCTTTCAAACAAGGCATCAAATTTATTCAGTATCTCCTGAGCCTCCGAGGCAGCTAGACTTTGTTGTCCACTGGCTATCATTTCAGCAACCTTGCTCTTCAAGCTATCAACTTCGATATTCTCACAACGAACTTTCTCTTCAAGTGCCTTCGTTCTTTCCAATTGCGATCGTTTTTCAGTCATCGTTGTCTGAAACTGTGAGATATCATCAACAGATGCTTGCATGTATTCAACAGTTTTATTGATGGACTGTATTTGCTCCAACAAACCCGCCCATTTATTAATTGAGTCATCCAAATTAGTCTTGGTTTCTATCATTTTTAAAGCTAGGGAACTCCACTGCTCCTGAAGTTTAGCGAGTGCATCGTTAATAGCTTGATGACCAGCTGGTGCTGTATTCGCCAAAACAACTTGAGCCAATTCAACAATACCATGAACTTTTGCAAAACCATCATCCTTATACAGCAGCATATCTTGAATCATTTCTAATTTCTTCTCTAAATCCTTTTGCGTTGAAGTACTCAAATCAGAGCAGTAGGCCAATTTATTCTTGATGTCTTCGAGCCAAGCTGAACACTCGGAAAGTTTGCTAGCAAATTCTTGATGACTGGTGACATACTGTTGCCAACGATTATTCAGTTCTTTGACCTTGCAAGATATCTGCTGGTACTTAACACCCAATTCGGATATCTGCGAAGTTCTAGAAGTCAAGTTCTTATGCAATAATTGAGCTCTTTCAGAAACAGCATCAATCTCGAGTTCCTTAGCCCGAACTTCTCCCTGCAAGACTCTCAGTTTTTCCAACTGGTCTTTCTTTTCTGCAAGAGTTGACTTCAAATCTACTGCGTGAAGTTTGGTATCCGTCTCTCGAATCCAGGTGAGGCATCTTTCTTTTGAGGCTTCGAACTCGTTCCATTGTTGAAGTTTGGATTCTAAAGCCTCCATCGTTGACTTAACCGCTGAAACTAGACTTTCCCATTCCTGTTGTGATGAGTCGATTTGGGATCTGATATTCATCTGACCACTCTCGAAAGTTCCTGGTATGACCTTTTCTCCAAGGTTGCGAATTTGTCGAATCCTAGGCTCTTCTTCTGGTAGAGTTTGCATCAAGTTTCGCAAACGATCAAGATTTGTATGAAGGGACACTCTTTCAATTTCGGCATCACCCCAAAGACTAACAGCATTTTGGGTTGCGTCGAGCCACTCATGAGTGTCCAGAACGGCTTTGCTGTATTGCTGATGATCACTGACAATGGCCTCATATCTGCAACAAAATAGATATTCGTTAGAATCTTACAATCTAGCGAATATCAGTTTTAAAAATCCTAAATACTTACTTCTCTACAAATCCTGCGGCTCGCTTTAGAACAACTAAATGTCTCTCTCCTAATTCCTTCAGAACACTATCGATCTTCTCTGTCCTATCAGGCAGGTTATCAGCTTTATCTCGAAGATTTAGCAGATCCTGTTGATGAAGTTGGGCATCATGTAAAAATGTTCTGTAGATCTGCAATTGAGCTCGCTTTTCATCTAAGGTATTCTTCAATTCCATTTCGGGTTTTAAATGAGTTTCTGCGACCTTGAGCCATTTTTCAAATGCCTCACTGCATTCATCAAATCCGGACCAGCAGAAGATCTTCGCTTTAATTTCTCGTTCAGTCGAGGTCACACCATCATAGAGAGACTCAAAAGCTTGTTGAAGATCCAGCAACTGTTGACGAATAATTTCTCTTCCTTCGTTGCCTGTTGTGGGATAAAGACGTTCACCAGCTTCCACTGTGGAGTTAACTAGCAATGCCAAGGAGGCTTGTCTAGTGAGTAACTCGTTGAGAGTATCGATGTGTGCGACCAATTCCTCACGTGTTCCGGATATGTTGTCTTGAGTCGCTTGATATCGTTGCTGTGCAGACGTTAGGCGTTCCAAACATTCCTTATAACGCTCTAAATAGGCTGCGTGATCCGAGGTTGCTTGCTCACATTTTTTTACTAATTCCTGTAGACGAAACAAGAGAAAACGATTAGCGATTTGTTGAAATGAAAATAGAACCTAAAATAAATATTAGAATTGTTGGAATAAAAAAATTAGACTTACCTTTGCAGTTGTCTGGATTGACTGGAATCTAGAAGTTACCTGCTGAACACTGGCAGAAAACCTTGTCTCTCCACTGATTTGAATCAGATCCGATGAATCGTCACTCATCTTGTCAAACTCAGCTTCATTTTGCCTCAGATTTACTAATAGAGACTGAAAAAAATATTGTCAATCTCTAACATCTTTCAGTGAAATTTTAAATGATTTGAGATGCTGCAGAAATAGAAATAATAGTTCCCAGTGAAATTTCAGTTTCGAAAGTATAGAAAGAGCAAACGGCTAAAACATGATTCATGAGATGCCTTGGCGTAATCCTTAACCAGTGCAGGAAACCATATTTTATTCGAAGATTAGATTTCATTCGGTATACAACTAATGAAAAATTTAATCTCCAAATAAAAGACAATTTTTTTGCTGAAAGCTGTGAGAAATTTTTCCTAGAAATCAGTGTCACATTCCAGCGAATGAAGAAGCTTAAATTAAAGAAGAAGCTCTAACTGAAATGAAATCTTGAAATGAAGTGTTGAAACCAAATGCTTAAATCAAATGCTGAAAGTGAAATGAAAATGATCCCAAGCACCAAGCTTTAGGGCTTCTTTCAGATCTTACTTGATCAAGGTGGTCACCAAGAGCCACCAATTCCATTGCATCGATGTTCCGAACTTCCATAATCTTTAGCAGATCCTGAGGAATTTGATCATCAGAATTTTTACCATTTAATATAAAATTGAATCCCCTCGTTCAAAGACTATTCATTTAATCTTTATTTATGAATGAGTCAAAAACTAAGCAAATATCTAAACATACCTGATACTTTTCGAGTTGTTCTTGCTTCTCTTCGATCGTGTTTTTCAAGGAGTAATTCTTGAGTGAATTTTCAGCTTCAGTCAACCAAAGTAGCAAACGTTCCAATGAATTTTCATATTCACTCCACTGCTGAATTCTCTCCTCAATACAACGAACAGCATCGCTTACTGCATTTGCAAATTTCTTGGTCTCAAATCTCAGATTAGTCAAATCTCTCTCCATTGATTCCTGTGACCTTGGTGACAAGATTCGAGAATTTTGAGCAACGTGTTTTTCCAGAAGATTCAATTTCATTTCTCCTTCATTAAGATTATCCTGGATCTCAATAACTTTTAATAATCTAGCTTGGAGAGCTGCCTTGTTTCCTGTAGAATCACTATAATTTGAAAGAGTTTCCCATTGCTGCTTTTGATAAGCTTGATAAGCCTTCTGCAAATCGTGGAACTGTTGAAGCATATCAAGAACTGATTCCAAGTTGCCTATTCCCTTCTGTGAAGCCTCTACCAATTTCTCGTATCTTTGAGAAATTGAATCCACTTTTTGGATGTCTACTGGAGATTGAGAGACTTGAGCTAGGGCATTTGCCTTTTCCGAAACACCCTCGATGATTCTTTTGTGGGAAAGTATCTCCTGGTGCATGGCCTTGAAATATAAAAACCATTATTAATAATCTGCTTTAGAAAACATTAGTTTGATTTGTAAAGTTAGTATAAAATTTATGACTTACTTTGTTCTTCAGTAATTTAGATCGAACCTCCTGCAAGGATGTCCAGCCAGTTCCAGAATCTTGTTTCATCGCTCTTTCCATTCCGTCGAGCCAAGATAGAATTTGTTGCAACGTTTCTTGGTAACTTGACCACTGAAGACTCTGTGCATCTTGTTTTTTTTGTTGTTCAAGAATTCCATCGGCCAAACTGTCCCACCTTTCTCTGGCATTCCTCAATTCTTGTCGGATTTGCTCTCGACCTTGAGCAGAAGTATCTGGAAGAATTCTTTCACCAGCTGCAGTTAAACCTGATAAACGATGCTCTGCCTGTTCACGTTCTGTAAGTAGGACTTGCAACCTTGAACCTTTAGCTTCCAAATTTCCTCCAATTTCTTCCTTCTTTAGGGTATCAAGATTTTGTTCGAGTGGAGTAAGCCAAGCATCTATGGCCTTCAATTTTTCTTCGTAGGCTTTGTGGTCATCTACAATGCTCTGACAACGACTGATGACTTCTTTACTTAGTGCATGTAGTTGCTGATACCTGAAATTGACTATCATTATTAAATTGTTCTATTTCGAATCAGAATTCACCAGATCTTTAATTTACACACCTGCTGCTGATTTGAGAGATAAGAGGTTTGATTCTCTCAACCCCACTGGAATTTAGAAGACCATGAGATTCATCAACAAACTGATCTATTTCTTTTTCTCGTCTAACGATAACTTCACGTTTTTCTTTAAATGCACTGAGGTGTTCTTCTTTCTCTTTCAAGGTGGGCTGTAATTGCTGATCTCTGAATGATGCTTCCATTGCACGGAACCAACTTGTGTGGGCTTCTAGCTGATCTTCGAAGGCCTGCCATTTCTTCATAGCTGCATTCTGCTGTGTCTTTGCTGATTCTAAAAAAGTAAAAGTTATAAGAGGTAAAAAATAATTTCTTAAGAAAACACTCATCATTATTATTATAAATTAATCAAAACTAACCAATTTCATTTAGATGTTGTTTCAGACTAGCTTCCAATGCAGCTACCTCCCTATTCACATCTTCCTGACCCTTAGGAGCTGTACTCTTAGCTACAGCAACTGCAAGCTCCTTCAGTTCCTTCAACAATTCTTTTCCTTGGTTTTCCCCATCAGACAGAACCGCAAGTATAGCTAATCTTCTTGAAATTTCACTTCTCTCTCCAGAAACATCATTGCAGTCAAGCAGCTTCTCCCTCTCTCCAGTTAGCCAATCAGTAAATCCAACGCATTTCAAATTAAATCGATTATGTTTCTCAGCACAATCATCTAAGTTGTCCAATAAATCACGAGACTTAGCAACAATATTCTGGAACAGCTGTTTTATTGACTGAAGATAGACATTCAATGAAGTGTCCTTTGTTTGGTCAACAAGCTGTTGAGCCTTATCACAAACTGACTCCACCAAAGTTTGATGAGACATGATCTCTTGATGCATAATCTTGTGATTCTGCAGCTGGGCACGCTTTTCTTCCAAAGTTGACTTCAACTCAGTATGTTGATGCATTGCCCTCTCAACATCTCGTAACCAAGCAGTCAGTTGTTCCTGAGAAAGTGAAAACTCAGCAAATTGCATCAAACACTGATCGAGTTTCTGGGTTGATGATTGTAAATCCTCGGAGAATCCATCCCAAAGTGTTCTCAAGTTTCTCAATTGTTGTCTCACTATTTCTCGACCCTCCGGTGAAGTGTGAGTGTACAGCTTCTCCCCAAGGTCGATTATAGACTCGAAACGAGCATTTTCCTTCGTCCTAGTATCTCCCAGATTTCGAATACTCTTCTGACGATTTTGCAGAACCGAGAGATCTCCTACAATTTCACTATGCTTCTTCAGTTCATCCTGAACATGATTGATCCAGTTCACGAACTGGTTGTACCTTTCATTAAAGGCTCCATGCTCTTTCACAAATTGTTCATAACGAGAAACAGCTTCTTTAACCTGGTTCCTGATTGCTTGGTACTTCGTAGCCTGTCTTGAAACTCTAGTCGCCAAATCAGATTCAGCTTCCACATTCTGACTTTGCTCGATAGCCGAATTAAAATCAACACCTTTTGCTGCGATTTCCTCTTCCAGGCTCTTTAGCTTCTTCAGATGAGTTTTCTTAGCTTCTTCAGTACTCTTCAAACTCTGATCTTTCACCTGAACCTCCATTTGCTTCATCCAGGCTTCAAGCGCTTCAATAACCTTTTGGAATTCCGACCACTGATCAAAAAGTCGGTTTAGTCTATCTCGAGTAGCTTCAGACTTCTTCAGGAAATCTTGCCAGATCTTCTTCTGGTCATCGAAGGATTTTAGGAGAGCTAGGTGTCCAGGTATGGAAGTCTGTTCAAGAATGATGTTGAGCTGTTGATTGCAATCCTCAATTAAACGATCACCCTCATCCTTCTGTTGAAGGATATTCTCGATTACATTGATCTTTGCTTTAGCAGCATCTCTCTCGATTGATAAATCATCGATCACTGGTGTCGCTTCATTAACGATCGTATTTATCCAATCTCTCATCTTGTCAAAGGTTTGAAGATAAGCTTCATGGTTGGATACATGTTTTTCTGCTACATTCACTTTTCCTTCGACATCATCAGAGAGTTTATCATAAGCCTCAATAACGCTACTGAGCATATCACTCGATTCATCATCTGATATGTTACCCAAACGTTCCTGCAATTGTTTTAAAATGTTCTTATGCACACCTACATCCTGAGCAATGGCTTTATAAGAATGAAGAGCTAACTTCTTTTCTTGAAGAGTTGGATGGAGATCTTGCATTTCAGTTAGCTTCGTTTGAGCATCGATCACCCATTGTTTTACCTGAGTGTATTTATCTTCAAAGGAAGACCTGTGCATCATATCACTTTCAATTTTCTTATAAGTGGTGCTCACTCGATCAGCCAAAGCATCAACCCTGTTTCTAAGGTTTCTCAACTCTGTTCGAATAATTTCTCTATGATTAGAATTGATGTTAGAGTATAAATTCTCTCCAGCTTCAACTGTTTGGTTCAAAATTGCCTGACCCACTTCTCGGTTTTCATTGAAGGTCTTCAACTCCTTAAGTTTGTTCTGATAGAAGGTGATAGGTTTAGGTCCACTGATTTCATCAAAAGTATTAAGTTTCTTCTCAGCATCTGTGAGCCAACCTTCGAGTTCTTTTGTACTTGACTTATACTGATCTCTCGTAGCCTTCAGCTCTTCAAGTTTCTTCAAATGCTGGTTCAGAAACTTCTGAATCGTCTGATATCTTGCATTTAAATGTCCAACATATTGTCCAACCCTAGACTCTGGACTAACCGTTGTAATCTGATCACCTAATGCAGCTAAATCAGCCAATTCGATCTGAAACTCTGAAACAGTATCCCTTAGGCTACCAATCTCATCAATCTTAGCTTCTATTTCTGAAGGATTGATGAGAGAAGACCCTTCCAGTCTGATTTTATTCTCTATTTCTTTCAACCAGGAGACAACGTTCTCAGATGTTGTTTCATAGCGTTGCCATAAGGCGATGTTACTCTCTAGAACATCTTTTATCTTATCATAATTAGCTTTCAAGCTTTCAAGGTCACTTGCAACTTTCTCACGTTCAGCATGTAAAGCTGTCATTGTGTCAACACTTTCGACAGTTTCTAACAATTTCAAGAATTGATCACTGTCAGTTTTTCTAGCTTCGCAATCAGCTATTCCAACAGCCACATCATTCAGGGACGCCATCTTCACTTCAAGGTTGTATTTATCACTGCTTTGTTCAGGTTCACACCAGGCTATTTTTTCTTTATGAACTGTAACCATTCTCTGAAGAGCCCCAAACTTTTCATGGTAGAGCTTTGTCAAAAATGCTACCAAGGTTGCATTTACCTTATCAGCGTGACTAGCTACGCCATCTCTTCTAAGCTGAAGTGCTTGTAGTTCTTTGGGCAAACTGGACCTTGAAATTGAAGGATAGGTGGAAGTCATCTCTGTTAATTTCTCATCAATCTCGGACAAAGAGTAGTCACACTGCTCTAGTTTTTCTTTCAACTCCTGGCATTTGTTGATTCTACTCAAGATCTTCGTATTGTCTCCAGTGAGATCATCACACTTGATAATGTCTTCTCGAATTTTTGAAATCAGGTCACTTGATTTTTTCAGTTCTTGCCGAATGCTCTTCTCTTTATCACTTAAAGTTGAGGTCAAGGACTCCAACTTATCTGCTGATTCCTTAACGACTTTGAATTCATCATCAAGAAGCTGGTTCAGAGAAGCTAAAGTAGATATATTAACATTATTGTTTAATTTGACCAGTTGTTCTGTCTTACTCACTATTCCTTTACGAATGACTTGATAGGCTGGCAGCTCCTCATAGTACTTTGCCAACCTAGCTTGACCAGCCTCAGCATCAGAAAGGCGTTCGATAGCTGAAGTAAATGCTTCATTGGTATCACTCAACCACCTCGTAAGTTCGTATTTCGCTTCATCAACTTGCTTCCAAAGAACCACTTGGGTCTCGTAAATCTGACTTTTCTCCACCACTTTCGAATAGACTTTCTGGTATTCTTTCCTCACTTTAGATAAATCAGATTCGATCGACTCAGTCTTGAAAGAAGGCATCAGGGAAGCTTCCTTCATAATTTGCTGAGCCTTCGCTTCCATCTTTTCCAAGAACTGTTTGCCCCTCTTCAAAGATTCTAGTTCCCTCTTATATTTATCCAAGACAACTGTAGCCTGGGTTATATCGTTTGGCACTTCTTTTGCAGATTGGCACAGATTTTTCGACTCTTCTATAAGAATGCTCAATTTTTCCCTGGCTTCTTGGTACTGTCGCCAGTCATTATCCATCTCTATGTACTTTCTCTTGTTTTCATAGAGAAGTTCATTTACCTTCTCCCAATTGGCATCGACTGATGATAGGACTACTTGAATGTTGGTCATTGTTCTCTGATCCTCTCTTAAGAGGTTATCACCTTCTCTGTGTAACTGATCTTTGTCGTTCACACATCCTTGATGTTGTTGAATCAGGTCATTGATCTTCTCTACAGTTGAGGAGAGTTTCTCACAGGTATCAACTTTGTAAGTCACTTCTTGAAGAGTCGTCTGAGTGCCAACGATCTCTTCACTAATCTTCTGTTGCAATTTTCGGAAATTATCCCATCTTGCGCCAAGACTTTCAAGCTTGTCTCTCTTCGTAGCCAACTCAGTTCTCAAGGTCACAGCTTGAGCCTCGAGGTTATTGACCACAGCTGATGCTGTTAGAGGGTTTCCTTGCTTATCACGAACATGGACACCTAAGGCACTGTCTACAATTGGAACCTGCTCCTTCCAGGCACTTATCTTCGATTGCACACCTTGCAACTCTGACGAGATGCTTTCCAAATCAGTTATTGTGGGTTTTCTGGCTTCTGACTGATACTTGCAGTGACTCAGCTGAGCACTCGCTTCGTTTTTCCAGCTTAGGAGCTCCGCCCACTTCTCTAGACCCTTCTTCTTTTGCTGGAGATCATCTTCCAGGTTCTTGTACTTCTCAGCTAAAGAGCTGTAGATTTCGTCAAGTGCTGCAGCTTCTTGTGGAGAACTCGAAGCTGTAAGATTCTTTACTTCATCATAAATGGAAGTGAAGTTTGGTTGCTTCTCAGAATGCTCTTGCAGGAAAGCATGAACAGCTTGTAGATTGGTGTCCACATTATCGATATCAACATCACTAATCTCTGCAGTGTTTGACCTAAGTTTGCTCATCCAATTCTCAAAATCAGTTATCTTTATGTGGAACTCTTGCCTTGCAAGGAGAGCATCTGATGCTCGGTTTATCTGATGTCTAACTGTGTCTGCTAGTTTGTTGACTCGAGACTTCATCTCTGAAACTCTGGTTTTTAAGTTCGTTGCTCCTTCAATAGATAATCCATGGCTGATGTGATCGGAGACTTGAGTTAGGGAAATTAGCTGAGCTTGATGATCAGAAATGTCCTTATTGAAATCCTTAATTCTTGAAAGTTCTTGCTCAAGTTTGCTAATTTCTGGTGTCTGGAAATTTGGTTCAACCAAAGAGATCTTCTCACTTTTTTGCAACCACTCGTTGAACTGTTTAGCATCTTGCTCAAAGGTCTTCCAAGAAGAAACCAATTTATCTAGCTTCGTTGTTGTCTGGACAGCTATATCATGTACTGAATTCCAGCGAGTATTCACTGCATCAACTTCATCAGGTGCAGCTCCCTTACCTGCAATATGCTGACTTATCTGGGTCAATTCTTGAAGTTGAGGTACGTACTGATCGCATCGTTTCTCGAATTCCTTGGCAACCTTAAGCATCTCAGTTGCTTGAACCAAAGTCGTTGGTTTGGCTCCAAGAGTTGCAGCTTTAGATTCAGCTTCCTCTATCCAGGGTTTCAGTTTCTGAATGCCAACTTCGTACTCTTTCCAGGTTGCTAAATTCTGAGTTTCCTGGTCTCGTTGATCGGCGATACTTTTATTGAGGGTCTCCACTTGGTCCCTAATCTTCTTTATCTTGTCCTTTAACTGCTGAGCTTCTGGATGTTTAGCATCAGTTGAAATAAGAACGCTAGACTCTTTCTCCAAAGTCTTCAAAATCGTGATTTTCTCATGGATCTGTTTCTGCAGAATTTCAGTTTTGCGAACTCTTTCTTCAGGAGATGTGGAAGCATCAATATTAGCAATTGATTGTGGAGCACTCTGTTGGGTCCATGTCTTGAGGTCATTGAGTTTAGTTTGGAAAGTATTCCACCTCACGTTGTACTCCTTGAGTTCGATGACTTTTTTCTCTACCTTCTCCAAAGTGACTTCCAGTTTCGTCTCAGTTTCATGAACCTCTTTGGTCAGCTGAGGCTGTCTTTCTGGTGGAGTAACTTTACACAGACTCTCGTGAGTCTCTCTCAGCTTCCTCAACATTTCTGACGCATCTTTTCGAAGGGTTGAACTTAATTTCTCTTGTTTTTGAAGGTCTGATTGAATTCTGGAAGCATCATAGTATCCAGCCGTTTTTACATTCTTCAGCTCATCTTCAGCTTGCGAAATAAGTCTCAAGATCTCCCTCTTTTGCTCTTCGTAAGCAGTCCACAATTTTTCAGATACCTTCAAATTCTTCAAGGCTTCCATACTCTGACCATAAGTTTCGTTCCAGCTGGATTCCAATTGTTGAACTTCTGAGGAAATAAAGGATGGCGCATGTTGGTCCTTCAGAAGATCCTTTCCACGCTGCAACATGCTGACAATATTTGCTCTCTGTTGCTCCAACTGATTTATACGAATTTCCTGATGTTTCACTGCATCCTTAATCTTTTCTGGAGTCTCAACAGCTGCAGGAACTGTCGACTGTTCTCGAACTTTGTAAAGTAGTGTACAAACTTCTCGAACTTCTTTGCGATAAGTGTAACTCTTGGAGTAAATTTCTGTCTTAGTCATGGTGATTTCTATGGTCGGTATCAAGTTTTTGTAACGAGTTATCAACTGCTCAAGATGTTTTTGCTCGGTTATTGCTTCGTGATCAGACCGATTGGATGTGAGGCTGTCCAAAGTTTGAACCAACCATTTCATCGCCTCTCGTTGGTTGTCCGCTTCACGACAGACTTTCTGCAAAGATAATGAACAAAATTATTCTTATTTCTAGTCGGTAAATGCTAAATAAGATTTTTCAATAATCTCTAATCAGTGGGAATTTCTACTGATATTTACCGTCAAAGTTTGTAGCTATCCGAAGAAGCAAGGTAGAAAAATAGTTTAGGTTTATTTTAAATTAGACTACCCAGCTTATAGAAAATGTTTCTAATCTGAGGCAAATCTCAATATTAAATTATCTTACCTGGAAAACTGTTTTTTCCTTTTCGAATTCCTCCAAGGAAGTCACCTCTTGCAAGATAGTTCTCAAAGTGCTGTCTACGTGATCCATCCATCGAACCATTTCATTGAACCTATGCATCAATTATAATAAATTATCAATATTAGTTATTATTAATTACTAATTAATTAAATACTAACAAATGTTAGTAAATTTTATGTAAATCTTAACTACTAACTTTTGCCGGTAAGCAGCCCACTGTTCAGGAACTTGACGAAGTTGTTCCCTCAAATGTTCAACTCGTTGAGCCACGTCCTCCCACAACCTCTCGGCTCTTTGAGTAGTTTCACCCAGGAAATTATCATCAGGCTGAAGCTGAATATAAGCCGTACTGATCTTCTTCAAAGACTGCAAACAACGTTCAACTTTCAAAACAATTCCACGATTGACAAAAAACTCTTTATTCCTTTGAAGAATAGTTCCAACATCTTCATTTTTAATAAGAGCCTGTTGCTCAGCATTTATTTCCATTTCAATCTCCTTCAGATACTGAGCAAAGGCTGCCTCGTCAAGTCTAAATTCAAGTCTCATCAGATGCAGAGGTGCAAAAGACAAGACTTCTTTCCAGCGTCTCTGCAGAGCATCAACAGCTTCTACAATGGGAGCTTGTTGGTCCAATGGCAAAGAATTCCTCAGATCATGTCCAGCATTCACAAGATCTAGAATCCATCTTTCATTAACTTTTCCAAAGAAGTTCTTGTGGTACTCAACAGACTGTCGATTGTCAATATGTTTATCATTAATCAGAGTCTCAGCAGCTGAAAGCCATTCAGAAATCTGCCTCTCGCACTCTCTGAATTTGGTCCAGCAGCGAACAGCTTCCTGGAGTTTTTGTTCCCAAACCTGAGCGGATTGGTAGATCTTTCCAAACCGGTCATTCAGTTGTCTTAGCTCTGTTCCACCCTCAGCTTTGTTGACATCAGCATGAGCGTCAACAGACTTGACAATGCTAGAGAAGACTTTATTTTTCGATTCCAACATAGATTTATAGTACAAACTTCTGGAAAAGAAGGCCTTGTGACGATCAAGTTGCGCCAGGGCGGAGTCTCTTCCACCAGAAAGATTGTAGCTAGCCAATAAACGTTCAGCTTCGTCCAACCAACTGGAGATTTCTCGTTGACCAGCTTCCAGTGATTCCTGCTGGACCAGCAGCTGATGATAGAGGTGCAGTTGCATAGGGATCAGAGCTCGAACTCTGACGAGAGTTTCCTTCTCTTTTTTCAAGGTGTTCATCATCTTGTCCACCTCATCTCTTGATAGATCTTGAATCAGGCTTTGGAACTTTCTACTGATGTTCTTAAAGAGTTCCTCGATTCCTTCAACTTCCTCATGCAGATTCTTCAATCTTTCTCCATAGGCCTTGATTTTCTCAGTTGATGTCAGTTGAGCAGTGGACAGATCAGCTTCAGCATTTCTCAACCAGGTTTGAAGAGTCTCAACTCCGGATCTGTAGTCTTTTCGGTTTCGCAATAAATCTCCAGCATGCATGTATTGTTTTGCTTCTTGGAAAAGTCTTTCCCATCTCGAGGTCAAGTTCACGTATCGCTCCTTCAAGTCAAGAGCCACCTGATTGATAAAGTTTCATTATTAGATTGTATAGTCACTGACAAAGTTAGAATTGCTATTTTTGTATTTACTACTTTTGTATCATACCTGTTCGTCAGAAGTGGCAATCAGGAAACTGACAGTGTCTGAAAGCTGTTGGTACTTATCCTTCCAGACACTAATATCTTGGAAGAACTCCATTTTTTCTTCTTCCGGGAAGTTTAAGGCTGGTTCAGCTTTAGCCAGCCAAGCTTCAAATTCATCAGAAACTATTCTCCATCGACGCCAATAAGCGACCACTTCCTCGAGCATGCTTTGCACGCAACGAAGATCCATAGATACGTTCTTCCACTTATCACCAGTTTCTCTCATGAAACGATCAATACTGAAACTCTCCTCACGGTCTGAAAAAGAAAATAATAAATATTTAATCGGTCATAGGAAAAATAATGAGTCAAAATCAGAAAGGATCATCGATCTTACCAACATCTCCTTCTCGTTTGTATTCATCAACGACCTGTTGCATATCCAAGTAAGCCTTTTGGAACTCTTGAAATATTCGGTTTCGGGAGACAAAATTTCTGTATTGCTCAAGCATATCATGGACCTTTTCCTCTGTACCATACTTGATGCTCCAACCCTTTAGTTTCGTCTCCACGAGGAAAAGGAATGCAATAAGGCAACATTTGTGTTCCAGGAACTTAAGTTTAATTCTCCTCTTGGCAGCTCGAGATGGAAGACTATCGAATCTTGAGGTCATGTTCTCCAGTTGTTCTGGGGGAAGTTGTCTTGCAAGAGGTGATGATCTTGCTCGTTGGAATTTTTCAGTTATCGTAGGCAAGTCAAGAAAGAATGCTTTGTGGTCCTCTAGCTTGTTGGAAATTATGCTCGCAGTTTCCTCTGTCATTTCTTCTGGAATATCCTCGTCTGAATTCAAAAGCATTTCTGCGCGAGCTAGCCATCTGCCCAGCTCTCCTAATTCTCCTGGAAGGGCGGAATCTAGCAACCATAGCCATCGCAACATCTGAAAGATCATTCAATTAATTTATTTATTTTATTAATAAAAGAATCAAGGTAAGTAATTAGTCAAGTAGACAAGTGGACCAATCTGACTAACCTGTAGTTCCAACTTCTTCCACAAGCTTTGAATATGTTTCCAAGAATCTCGAGTGATGCTAATCATGCTTGGGGTGTCAACCAAACTTTGTAGTTTTTTATAAATTGGTACTTTATCATCCATCTCTCCTTTGAAAGCTGTATATTCCTGAAATTCATTTTTTAATTTTTGATCGGCAATTTACCAATTTAATTCAACGTTTCAATAGCTAATGCTATTGAAATTTTTCAAAAATTTCTCATAATATCACTTTAAATCATTTGAAACTCAATGAAATCTTTTGAAATCCCTTAAAATTCCGCGAAATACTTTAAAATCACTTAAATTTCGTAGAAATCTCTATAATTCATAGAAACTTCTTGAAATTCTTGAAAAATTCACCACAATCTTCGAAATCTCTTAAAATTACTTGAAATTTCTTGAAATGCCTAAAAACGTCTTAAAATTCCTTAAAATTCCACAAAATCCTTTAAAATTTCACAAAATTTCTTAAAAATAAAAAATATCTTTTGAAGTTTTGTAAAATTCCATGAGAAACATTAAAATTCCTTAAAATCATTTTAAAAAAATCAAAATTCCACGAAATATTTTAAATATCATAAAAATCTCTTGTAATCCCTTTAAATTCTTAGAAACCTATTAAAAACCCAGAGAATCTCAAAGAAATCCTGAAAATTCTTTATAGTCCTTCAAAATCCTTGGAAAGCTTCTAAAATCTATTAAATAAACTATAAAAGCTATAATATATATCTATGCAATACGACAAAAATAACATAGCATAAATGTCAATTTCTATTTTCCCTGAAAGCTACTCGCATTTCTCTGACATTTCTCTGATTTCCCTGATAAATTATTTTTCCTGACATTTCAATAGGAATTATTTTTTAAGAACTTACAGAGTAATTGAGAGGGAAAGAGTTGCTTCTATCAAGATGTTCCAAATGTCCGGTTCTCTCATTGAGCCATCCTAACAAGGAATTGTACTCCTGCTGAACTGCAGCAAAGGAATCAGGTCCAGTAGATTTCGGTTCTGGGTATTTATGCAAAAATTGTGCCACGTAGGTCATAATTGATTTTTCATCTGGTTGGGGAACATCCACATCCTCAGGATCTAAAAGACGTGCTATGCCTAATTCCATTTCTGCAACCTGGAACGCCGTTTCGAGTCGGGTTCTGTTGGATGCTGCTCTCATTTCAGCCAGGTTTACCAAATTGGCTTTGATGGCGTCGATGATGGCAAGGAAGGCTATACCATCTCTCCAACTCGCCCCAAAGTCTCTGACTTGAATTCCCATGTCCCTAAAAATAAATGAATAATTCAAGTGTATAAAAAAATTTTCGTTTTAATTTTGCAAGTCTAAAAAGAGAACTAACTTTGGTAGTGCGTTCGTGACCCATTGAAGAAGAGTCTTTCGAGCTCCCTGTTTCCATTTTTCACTGCTCTGGCGTTTTCTTTCACTGGCAGCTGAACCTTGAGTTCCAATGCTTTCGAGACTGCTCTGGCTTCCCCAGGTTTGACCCAAATATTCTAGCGCTCTGGTGTTTTCTTCAATCTAGAATTTTGTTATTTATTAGAAAATCTCACATTTCTTCAATTGAAGAAACATCTAGCGTGCCTAATAAGGTGAGGCTCAGACATCGAATATTCATGCAGTGGCGACATTGCGAGACAATAGAATGATTTTTGATGGTCCAGTCGAATTACTCACCTTTTTTCGATCCTTCGATCGTAGCTTGTTTACATTGGAATATATTCGGTTAGCAAAGGTAGCATTAATTTTACGAATGAGACTCAAATTCCTCAGCAAAGAGAAAATTGGTTTGGAAACTCGAACCCCCGACAAAATATTCAATGCTTATCAATATCTTCTTGCTGAGAACTTTGAGTGTTAAGGATGATTATGATAAGATGATTATTTAACTACTAAGCTCACCACACTTAGTACAATAGTTTTTGATTATTAATTTTAATTCCAATTTAACATAATTTTCGAGAAGATGTGGATTTTTGTGACGTTGTTTACGTTACTTTTTACGTGTAGAACTTTTTACGTAAGCAGCTACCTTACCAATACTTTTATTGTGCTTAATTAATGAATTGAAAAAGTCATTTTTCCTAATAATAATTAATCAATAATAATTTTGAATCTACCTGGAAATAGAGGATTATGGTCCATATCAGTCCTAGGACTACTGGAGGTCGACCATCTACAAGGTCTGATGAATTTATATTCACTAGTTTGATCTGCAATAATTAAGAGTTGTAAATTAACCTGAATGAAAAAGTATCTAAATAATTTTACATGTAATCAAAATTATTGGAATTTTTTTTTTCAGTCAATAAACTTACTTTTTTGCTTTGTAAAAACTGAAGTGCAGTATTGGCATTACTGAGGAAGTGGGGTCTCCTCAGATTTCGTCCTTTTTCCAAAGGCTGTTTAAAGTGAATTTTGATAAGAAAATATTTTTTAAATATACAAATCAGTTATGAAAAGGGGTAAAAGTCTATTTACCAGTTTTTCGCCAGACAGTACTTCCAGTAAAGCTAACAGACGTGTTCCGTCTTTCAAGTCCTCAATTAAATCATCCACACGGAGAGGAGGAATTCGCTAAAATAATTAAATTAATTTTTTAATTCTAACGCGTGTAAGCATTGAACATTTCTGCTTCTTCGACTTTAAACGCATAGAATTCGCAATCGCTTATTCCTTACTAATTTCATTTAAATTAAAAGGTCTTAAAATTGTTCTATTTTCAATTCACGGTTACTATAATACATATATAAAGGAGCTATTAAAAAAGAGGATGCATTTGTAGAGCAATAA
Source organism: Synergus magnus (assembly GCA_032275165.1). NCBI lineage: Eukaryota > Metazoa > Arthropoda > Insecta > Hymenoptera > Cynipidae > Synergus > Synergus magnus. The sequence goes on from JAUESH010000043.1 coordinate 3,113,719, forward strand.
AATAAGTTAAACATGAATGTCGGTCAGGAGGTTCTCGTAAATCTATCAAAAGATCGAAGTCATGGTACGAAGGGAGGTTTTGGGGGGGCGCGGTATTTAATAGCTTGGTGCTTTGTATGCCTGCATGTCACGACGATAAGTTCACTTTTGAAGGATCCGGAAGTAAGAAAATCAAGAGCCAGGTACGGTTATACTCCTGGAGTTAACAAGTTTTGATTCCCCTTCTCGAATGTTGAACATCACGTCACATTGTGACGTATAACCATTTTGATCCTAAAATGACGTCATTACGTATACGCAAAACTTAACTAACTTTTTGCGAGAGTAGTCGAAGAATTGAAAAGTTTTAGAAGCAATTATTTCTCGTTATATACATCTTAACAAAGAAAAATTGTCAAAGTAAATTTTTTGTCTTGAATCTGACCTTTAGAAGATAAGAATTGATCCAGTTTACAAAAGTCTTTTTTTGCACACGTTCCTGCTCATCTGAAAGATAAAGAAATATATTGTTAAAACACATTTAGCTTTATTATTAATTATATATTAGTTTAGGAAGAAATAATGAATATAACAGTAAATATGTTTGTCTGAATAACGATAAAATTGACTAAAAATAATTCATCGAACGTTAGATAAAAATTGGTTTCGGGTCAGTTAGAGTCTGACTATTCGATTATGTAGTTTAAGAACGAGAAATGAAACTGCATTCGCACGTATCCAGTTTTATTTTTAATCGTGTTGACATTATTGACTTTAAATATTCAGACTATCTTAACTTCCGAGAAGTCATGATATGAGTAGGTTTAAATCCATGAATTATGTATAATTTTAGTTGCATCTTCAAAATAAAATAAAATATACTGTTTCCTTTATAATAAAAGACAATTTATCAAGAATATCTCAACGCAATGAAATTGCTTGGATGTCATTGATAAATTAAGAACGTCTCTTCTGATGTCATTTGGCCTTTTTAAATTACTTTTTACTCCGCATTAAAAAATGTAGAACAGTACGAGGATCACATCATCTGGAAATCCTGAATAGCCTGGAGCCTGAATTAGCCTTGATCCTAATATGCGAACATAAAATTACTTTTGTTACTTTATTCAAGGCCCATTCCTTATGTAAAATAAAAAATAGCGGAGATTCCAAAAATATTCTGAAAATACCGTAAATTATATGATTTCATACATAAATTACTATTTTGCTTTTTTAAATACTGTAATCAAGAAAGATTTCATTGTACAAGAGAATAGTAATAGTAAAAAGAAGGGGGTAAGTGTGAGAGAAACGAGGATAGAGATTTATTTACGACTTCAAAAATAGAAAGAGTCACCGACACATGGTGTGCGAAGTGGGACGCGTATGTTGCAATTATTTTCGCTTCTCTCAAACCTATCGCGATTCAGTTTCACTAAAAAAAATATCCCTCTTTCTGGGTTTTAAAAATATCCTTCTTTGACTTTTTTTTAAAATATTATCAATAATAAATTAAAATATCATTTTGAGTTTGGAATTTTAATTGAATGTAATTCGCAACAAGTTGCCAATGGGTGTCTATAATTTTATTGTCATTCGGGGATGAAAAATGAACGTAATGCGTGAGGCTATAATAAATCAAGGAATAGGATAATTAAAGTTGTTTGACTTTTCTACTCTGTATAAAGAATGGGAAGTGCAAGATTGACGATCGCGTGTCCAACAATTTTCTTGCTTATCTTCCCCCCTTTCCTTGTCTTTTAATCCCTCGAAAGAAAGCCAAGACTCGTCGGTGCCATGGTACCGGTATAGTTTTCCGGAAGACAAAAAAACCTAACGTGTAACCTATACATTTATTTCCCTACCTAAAATATGGCACACGACATTGCATAAGCTAAATTTCTGTTGTTGGGTCCTCCAGCGCATCTCGTGACCAGAGTTTCGTGACTTGAAATATTTTGCAATGCCATACAGATACGAATTCTGAATAAGCTACTTTGATGATATTATCGAAAAGGCTATAAAGGTTGTTGACCTCATTCTTTCTTTGTTTTATATGTTACTGTTCATGGATCTGTAACTGCAGTGTGAAATATTAAACATGAAAGGGTCAAGTTTGTCTGATGGAAGAATTAAAATTCGCTGAGTAATAGAATTAGAAAATCGTTCGACTTATTTTTGTGAAATTAATTTTTGAAAGAATGCAATGTCAACCGATAAGATGAAAAGGTTTTTTTAGTGAACATTTTTCGAAACTTACGGATAATTATGTAACACAGTTGTTAACTATGAAAATGAAGAAGGTACCCAAACCCATTTATTAAAATTCGGGTACCTAATGTTACTTTTTCTCAAATCGTTAATAATGTTATCTTTTCTTAAATACATATATGTAAAAATAATGAATGAATAATTTATTAGCAAAAGTTCATTCAAGTATTAAATAAGCATAATTTTCGATAATAATTCCTATTTTCGATAATAATAACCTATTCCAGAATGCCTATGTAATTAATACTCAAAAAGCCTCTATGATAACGCTATGAGATCATAAATATGTATTAATGTAACTCATTTTAAATAGTTCAGTTTCAGTATAGAGAACCAGCATTGTGAATTAAATAAATTGAGAGTAAAGTCGCCCAAAGTGAAGTGAATAAGGTTGAAAAGTCATTGCAAAATACGGTAAAAAATTAACATTAAATTTAGTAACCTGGGATCTTAAAATAGAGAAAATACATCAATCGCTATTTTCTATTCAGCACGTTTTTTTAAGTAAAATGAGTCCGACAAAGCGCAAACTTCATCATTTGTCATTTATCATGGTCATATATGCAATAAGTGGATTTCATCGAGATAAAGCAAAAAATGGAAAACATTACACATTTTAACCAATGATGGAGCTGCTATGAATTGCTAGAAGAATTTAATTGGCCGAAATATTTAGTTTTTTTCACTTTTTGCTCTACGTCGACGATTTCTGCTATCGCGGGACCAAACCTTGACATTTCGTCGCAAATTATTTACGATAAAAGTTGCATTTTGTTAAAATTTATCGTTACAACTTGAACTGAAATTGTTGCCAACATTTCTTTCAAAAATTGTACATTACATCTATACATGTACCACAATTTTGAAAAGTTGGTTAAGTAAAAAATATTAATAAGGTTTAAACTGAAATTTTTGCCAACATATGTGACGCGATCCGAGAAAAGGGACCTACTAGGCAAAAGTGAAATTTTGCAGGACGAGCGATTGAAGAAATCTCGAGCTATATAGGCACGCGTGCAAAAACTTTTTCAATAATTTATATCTTGTGAAATAATTCTGATACAAAATTTCTGATTGCACCTCTAAAAAGATCAGTTAATGAACTTATAGAATCCATCATAATCCGAAAATCGATTTTTTGCCTAGTAGGCAAAAATGTTTTGCCTAGTTGCCCTTTTCTGACAAAGCGGAATCTTTATCATTTTTCATCTATCATAGTCATCTACATGATTCTAGAGCTAAAAGCCGTGAGGT